>PTEX01000006.1:3275615-3316898 GCA_003342815.1 Eudromia elegans | reverse complement strand
CCGTTCCCGTCCCTTCCCCCGCCGCCCTGCCCGCCGCTCCCCGGCCCGCCGCTGCCCGCCCGGCTGTCTCGCCCGCGGGAGGCGGCGGCCGCCGCGACCGTTATGTGCAGTGGGTGGAGGGGGCCGCCCGCCTCACCGGCTCTCCCCGGGCACCGGCGTCTTTTTCTTTTCTTTCTTGCGCAAACGTGACCGGGGAGGGATGTGGGGGGGAGGGTGGGGGGGCCGGGGCCGCCGCCGTGGCCGTGGCGGTGGGTGGCGCCTGTTGGCCCCAACCGAGCGGCGTCGGCGGGAAGGACGGAGCCAGCGACGCCGCGCGGGGCCCCGCGGCTGGAGGCGGCGGCCGGGAGCGGCAGCGCGGAGGGGCCGCGGCCGTCTCGCCTTGCGTGGGCTCCTGAAGTAGGTGCCGGGAGAGCCCTCCGTGTTCCCCAGGCGTCGCCTGGTTATTTATTTATTTATTTATTTATTTATTTATCCTTTTGTGGAGCGACCTCGAGAGGAATAAAGTCTTGGTGCTGTGGAGCTGTGTAGTATCTGCTAGATCCGGAATAAACCTGATTCCCCCTCCCCCAGTATTTTATCTGCATTCTGTCTACTACTATTTTCTTACCTTTAAGGATGGATGAGACTTTTCTGCTGGTGGAAGGGAGTAGTTTGTAATGCGTTGGGGTTTCTCCCCCACGCACTTTCCAAAATTACCCAGCAATTATTTTACTGGATGGGAGGCTCTACGCTAAAGTTATGTAATAGTCAAACAGTATCAGCGCTTGTAATATTTAAACTACTGTGAAATTGCTAGGTAATCGGTCAGTGATCCATGCCGCATATCGTAATTCTCGTGCTGTTTTTTTTTAAACTTGTAACGTGGCTAACACGACTCGGGTTAGAAGATGCTATTTGACTTCCTGATGCTCCCTAAGCTGTTCACTTCTGTGTGGAATGATCAGTTAACAGTAGTCCTGGAGGAAAAGTGTATTAAATGGCTGAATTTTTGTGCCTCATAAATTGCAAAGAATTCTGATTTTTTTTTTTTTTAAATATAAGTGGTTATTTAACAAGTTTTAACGGAGAATGTAATACTTAGGGTATGTATTTTTTGTGCATAACCGAGCTTCTGCAAAATGTTTTCAGGAATATTTTCTTTTTAGGGGCTTGATACTTTGTTGAACAGCAAATTGAGTATGCTTCTTTATGAGCTGAGCACTTGCCATTTGAGTTTCTCAAGTACTGTTTGATAGTCTTTATTGTCTTTATGTCAATAAATGTAAATTGAGTTCAATTCACTGGTTATACATATTTTTTTTTTCTTAGAATAGAACATCCTGGAAAGACCAAAAAAAAGATTAAATTAAAAAAGAAACAAGTGTAGTTTTGCGGTGTGCGGAAGCCATCTGAGATAACTGTACGCAAGTGGCCGTGTGACTCATGAGTGAGCAGGTTGTGGGATCTGGTGGGGATCAGTTGGCAGTTGCTAACATGCATTTGCACTCTGAAATCATAGTGCCCAGTCAGATGCTTCCATAGAGCTTCTTTGAACAGGTTATTACTCGATAGGAATGAAATGCATGTATAATGACAGCACTTGATTGCTTTCTCACCGTTACTTCAGTGAGAAATATGCTATTGATTTTAGTGGATTTGCTTTTATGATCATAAACATGCAAGGATAATCTGGACAATATCCGCCAGATACTTTTCTAAGGATTGAATTGCACTGATATATTCAGCTTGGTTATAGTCTAGCCATGATGCAGAATACCTGTTCCAAGTTAACTTCTAATACATCCCATCATAAATGAGCTCAAAACTGCAAAGTCTGTATGTAAAAGAAGAAAAATATTCAAGTTGACCTTTCCCCCAAACACAGGCAGTTCAAGCAGCCTGTAGTCATATGCTGCGTGGTTAAGTGTTGTGACATTTACTGAGCTTATTGGATAGGCTTTTGTACCTCTTGGGTAGCTTAGTGAATGCTGTAAGAGTGGTCTAGAGTAGTTTGTGGTCAAGTGGAAGTTCTGGGACTTCATTTTCTGTTTTCAGAAGCTTGAGGGAAAAAAAAAAATGCCAGAAAAATTTAAACAGAAACAAAATTGGAAAAACAAAACAACTGACCTGCTAGCAAAAAGGTGATTGTGCTAACTGCTTTTTTTTCCCCTCTGCAGAAACAATGACACTTTATTTTGAACAAAGATAGTGGTTTGCATTTGCATGTTGACATAATTAAAGATGGACTGGCACACTGATGTAATTGACTATTTGATTTAAGCATTTAGCAAAAAGTTTATCAAAAGACAAGCAGTAAACAAGGCCATGGGTCAAGATAAAACAATGAGTGCTCTGTTGCTGCCCCTGGGTATTTGAATGGGGAACAAGAGCACTTTGCCACAGTGTGGGAAGACAATGTGAATTAATTTCTTATTACTGTGTTCTGGAGCTACTGTATTGTACATAGGCAATCACAGATCCTTGTCCATAAATGAGTATAACGTAATGAATCTTATAAGCACATCCTGAAATGTGCACTGTAGTCCATAAGAAATATGTACCAATGTGATTAAGGGGGAGTAGTACTCAATCTTTACCTTATTATGTGGTTACTTAGTTGCAATACTGTTGTTGGCAACTCTTTAACCTTATCATGACTGCCCCTACCGTCTTGGTATCTATGGTGATATCAAACTTGTGACCCATGATTACTTTAATTAAACTGTTTAGTTTGAGACAGGAATGCTTTGTTCTTGTTCAGATTAGCTTTCTACATGAAGAGAGGAATTATTTGACTTTCTTCTGGATTTAGAAAACTGTATATAATTAAGAACCCTCGCATATGTGAGAGACTTCAGTTTGTAAAACTGAGAAACTAGGACAATTAGTTTTTACAAAATTGACGTTGAGTGCCTTAACAGGATTCAACTCGAACCTTCTTCTTAATCCAGAATACATCTGGATTATGTGCACTGTTGTAGTGGGGAGAGGAAGGATTGTTAGAAATTGCTTGGTCGAGTGCATTTGCAAAACCAATGCTTAGACATAGGAATATTTGGGGGAGATGAGGCTGAAATACTGGCTTCAGTAAATGTTAGAATTTCAAATAACTTTGTCTTAATCTTGGAAAAAAAAAAAAAAGATGTTGGTATAACTATGTCTGATTCTGAGTAGTGACTGCTTCTGTAAAGCTTTTGGATTAAAAAAAAAAAAATTTTATCTTGGCTTTATTATCATGAGCGGAGATACTCAGCAAGGTTAGGGCTGAAATAACATAACTGAACTAAATATGAACATTAAACTGCTGAAATCTTCTCTCCCTTGGTAGAGAAGACAATGATATTAATATGTGTTTTGGAAAGGATGCTTTGTAATCCAGGAAGCAGGTGTAGTGAAACCATATTTCAGAATTTTGGGAGTTTGGACTGACTTTTTTGAGAAAAAGTCTTCAGACTGATTTTTTTTTTCAAGAAGTCTTTAAAAAAAGAAATTAACTTTTTAAAATATATCCATATTTTGACTATGTTTCTCACTCCTGCAATCTAATAACCATCTGGTATTTGACCAGTTAGTTGACTTTTGTGCTATAGATAATAGCTAAATTGTTTATTTTGGGGCCTGTATGAAGACTGGCCCAAAATCTCTGTGATTATGAAAATTTTTGTATAGGAAGTTCATTCCCTATTCGTAACAGAAGCCGAAGGTGATTGTCTGGTTCCTTTAAAATACTAGGAAGATAATTTCTGGCTCTGGTTACAATAACATTGTAGACTTTTGGTTTCTGTCTACCCTAAAATTTTTGACAGTGAATGTTAGAGAATAAGCAGAAACTTTAAATATTTTCTTACATCTGTTTTAAGTGTCTTTTCAGTTTTGCAAGTGAGTTATATTGATGTGGTTCATCACTTAATTTCTCTGTTAGGTTGCCTCCCAGCCGATCTTTGAACTAGTGTCTTCTAACTTTTGGTTCTTTTCTTGGGAGATACATGTCACTTGTATGGTGATGATTCACAAGGTCGTAGTGTTTCTGCATAGTGTCTTGCAAATGTTAAAATCAGATGGTGACTATTGATATATGCAGTGTTTTTGTCAGTTCGTGTTTCCTTCAGTGATACGATATGAGATGGATGACAAGGGGTAAAAAGAACCTGTTTTCCATCTGTTCAAGGCACATTAGATAGAAAGTAGCCCAACAGACAGTTAGGTTAAGAATTGTCAGACCATGCAGAATAGAATTTATCATTTTGAAATTTCAGCTAATAAATGGATTATTTAACAAGCCTAGTTATGGTCTTTTGCTTCCAAACATGATGAATAAATTATTTTGGCTGAGGAGATAATATTTTGGTGACGATAGCCAAGCTGTTACCACTTTGCCTTGGTACTGTGCAATTGCCAAATACATCCTTTATCACACAACTACATTTCAGCTGACCGAAGAAGCAAATGCTTTCAACTGTGCAATCTTTTAAACTAAATTTAAGTTTAAATGCTCATCCTCTTAGCTACCAAACATTTGTTAACTTGGTGCCTTGGGGAGGAGAATGCAGTCTTATGGCTGTAAGTAGCAAGTGCACATATAGAGTTCTCTTTTGCCCTTCCAATTCTCCGCAAGGGAGATTTGATTGGACAACTGTGTTCTCCCTGCTCTGTAACAAAGTTAGGAGCTCAGAGACTGGGGATCCAGAGATAGTCCCAAGGTTACATTTGAGCATAACAGAGGCAAAATACTGATAGGCCTTTTTGGGTTGAAAGTTGAGGGTTGTCTTAGAGAGGCAGCACATTCCAGGGATGTCAACTGGGACTTTTTGCTATTCCAGACATGCATGAAATTACAAGGTTCCAAGATGGTTTTTTTTTTTCTGTGCATCTGTGGATCATGGAGAAACTGTGATAATAAGAGCAAAAGGATTTTCAACAAAAGACTTGGAAGCAGATTCTAGAATATTTTATCATTGATCTGCTGCATGGAATCTGCATTTCTAGTTTTGTCCTGCTATTGGGAATTGGTACTTGGGGTGGGACTCTGATTAGTTCACCAGTATATTTAAGCGGTAGCCAAAAGTTGTTTGGCTAAAATGCAGCACTTAGGACAAAATTATTCATTTGAGTTTCTTGCTTTGAATGCCAAAGTATCCATTTCAAAATGTGTCATGAGATAAATACAGGTGGAAGGGCAATGGAGCATTAACATTTATTTGTGTAACCCTCTAATATGTTCTCAACAGATGGATAGAATATGGCATTTCAGGATAAAAGTCCCTTTTTTGTATAGGATGAGATTGTGGGTATCTCTGAGATTTTTATTTTATTTTAACAAATTGTTCTCTATATTCTGGATGAATATTGGAAGTAATAGTGAGAGTGTTTGGTAATGCATATTTTTATGACAATAAGGTGGTTAACTGATTGATATACCTTCAAATGGTTGCAAATTTCAGAACTAGGGGAAATGGCCAAAAATTGAGGCACCAAAAGTTCCACAGGAACTTGAGGAAGAATTTCTTAATGGTGAGGGTGACAGAGCACTGGAACAGGCTGCCCAGAGAGGTGGTGGAGTCTCCTTCTCTGGAGATCTTCAAAACCCGCCTGGACATCACCCTGTGCCACATGCTCTAGGGGACCCTGCGTGTGCAGGGGGGTTGGACTAGATGACCTCTACAGGTCCCTTCCAACCCTAGCCATTCTATGATTCTATGATCACGTTACAGCGTTCTGTTAGAAAATATAATAGGTCTGTGGGAGCAATGCTAAGGATACATTTAAGCAGAATATTTAATATTTTAAAACTAAAGTCTTCTACTCTCAAGTGATCTTAAGAAGTTTCAGAGGGGGAACAAAATAAATAGAGTTTAAAGTGAGTTAGTATATAGCTACTTTTTTTTTTTTTTTTTCTTTCATTGACTTCATGAATCTGTCTGTATTTAGCTTGCAGGAGTGTCATCCAGATTAGCCTGGCAGGGACTTACACCACATGGAATTACCGCACCTTATTTGTACCGTACATTTACAGAAGTGCCCTCAGAATTTGAGGGTTGAGTCTCTATGTGTTTTACTTTGCTTTTGCTGTAATACATTTGACTTTTCTGTTACTTTGTTGGAGAAAATGAGGAATTAATATGTCCTTTTGGACTTAATGGGTGCCAAGAATATTGGTTAACTTGTCAGCCTGAGTGAAGTTTGTTTGAACTTTAGCCTCCAAACATTGAGCTGGTTAGTCCAGCGTGGTAGGACATCACAAATGAACTTGGGATAGATTTGCATATAGATATTGATAAACTTTCAAGGAAGTATAGGTGGTTGTTTTTTTTTTTTTTTCCTTCCCCTCTAAGGAGTTGATAATATTATAGGAAAGTCTCCAACTAGGACATTCTGGGTGCTAAAGAGCTATCTTTTAATAAAATATTTTACTTTTGTTATGAACTAGATCTTCTACCTTGGAAGCCTGACACAACACTTTAAGGTAATTTTATATGTTGTTGTTTTGATCTGTTTTGGTGGAAACTCAGCTCTAAAGCTGACTGTATGTGCTGCTGTAGAGATACAATTTTTGGTATAGGAAAGCTTGAGCAAGTGTTTCTTATTTTCGCATAACTGTCAGGAATGTCCAAAGTGATACCTTCTCTTATTATCTTCAGTATCAAAGGCAACATGTTTGTAGTTCTTAATTTTTTACTCCAATAGCCTATTTTAAGACATAGCTGTGGAATTGATTTCCACTGGCAGCCTTTTGGGAAGGAAAGGCACCAAGGACTTATTATTCTGTTTTGCCTGTAAAATAGCAAGAAAGCATTGAATAGTGGGCCTTTATGCTAGGAAAAGAAGGAAGATCTTAGGAATGTGTGCAGAATTTCCCTGTTGACTCATGCGTTTGATATAAGGCAGGAAATGAAAACTAGTTTTTATTGTAAATGTCATCAAATAGTCAAAGTGGAAGTTTGGTATAGCTGTGGAAGTGGCTAAATTGAAGGCAGCTGATCTCATCTTGTCTGCAGCATAGAGAAGTCTTCACATTGGCTTTCCAGAAGCTCTGCACTTTTGAGTCACTGCTTTATACTCCGTGTTCTGGGTTGTTTGGGTTTTTTGGATTTTTATTTTTTTTTTTAATTTGTTTTTCAGTTTGTCTTATTTCTTTTCCCTTGTTAAATATGTTTGCTTGTTAAGTGTATTTTTTTTCAAGTTTCCAACTGTTTGGAAGAACAAGCTATTGCTAAACATGAAGCTTTTACCTGAGTTGAATTTGTAACTCTTCTAGATACTGTAAAATTTACTGTAAACCATGTCGGCCCTGGTAAAGCCTGGAAGGCTGAATGAAAAGAAGATGCAAAATGAAAAGTGGTCCAAAGTCAACAGTTTGTTGGTGATTTTTTTTTTTTTGTTTTTGTTGTTTCTTAGTTTAATACTTAAGATGGTATTTTCTTATTAACACTGCTGTCTGTGAGTTGAAGTCTATTTTCCTGTTTCATTGTGGAACGCATAAGTGAACTGCTATTTGATCTGGTAGATCAGATTAAACCCCAAACTAGAAATAGCTCAGTGGTGAAGATTAAAAGCAGGCATTACGAATTGAATAGAAATGTGTCCTTATTATATTCCTTTTAGTCCCTTCAGTTGGGAAAGGGGACAAGAAAACTCAAGTTATTGAGTAATGGGTAACGTTATTTCCCATGTTTCTCAGCATAGAGAGGAGAAGCTTGCCTCATTTTTTCTCTGCCTTATGTTTTCCTGTCTTTTGGAGGAGAGAATTCATGTTTTTATCCTGTTACTTTCTGTTTCCATTCCTTAAATACTAGCTGTAAGACTAAAATTTCTATGTTTATACAAATTTGACTTTGCAGCCCCTTTTATGTAGAAAGTCCTTTGCAGAATTCACCTCAAAAAAGCAAGGCAAGGGGAGTAATGTAGTGGCAAGTTCATTAGCAATTAGCTGAGTAGTCACAGCTATATTCTGCAGATGGCTGTGAAACAGCCTTTCGTTTTCCTAGTCTGCTTCATCAGATGAGAGTGAAGGATACGACTGGTGTGGGGTCGTTCTCTGTAGCTTCCCTTGTTCTAACCTATCTGGAGGAGAGAGAAACCAGTGTCTTAACATTTTGCAAGGTCTGAAGCTGAGCAGACAACAGCAGGGCTTCTTCCTGACTTCATTGCAGCAAGGAGGCTGCAAAATCCATAGGAGGATTTCCAGGGTGGGTAGACAGCAGCATTTTCTTGCTGGCTCAGAGATCAAAGGTCTCAATGGTCTCTATCTGTTGTTTACATAGAGTAGAAAGGTACTTAGGCTCCAGCACAGGCAGAAGAAACCTCTCTGGGAGGTCAAATAGACTGTTTAGTTTTTTTATTTTCTTTCAGAAATTTTATGCAACTGCTGAAAAACTTTAAGTTTGTGAGCAAGTGTTGAAGCCCATTAAGCAGTTGTTTTTAAAGCCTAATGTCGCCTTTGGACACTTCTCTGGGGTGTTAGGAAAGAGTGCAGATGTTAAGATCAGAGTTTATAGCTTGCTATGGTGAGTGTCTGCCACTCCAGTGATAGGCCTATTTGGTTATTGACTGGTTTTGTGATCCAAAGTGGGTATTGAATCTTGAAGATGTGTGGAGAGAGAGAAGTGTCTTTGCACTGGTTCAGGAAAAGTGCATTGTAATCCTTAAAATGCAGCTAGCGTTCTCTAGGATGGCTCCACTTATTTCCATATTTGTCTGTGTTAAAGCAGATAGTAGCTTCTGCTTTTTTCCTCTTCCATTGTGTTCCTTATGCTGTAGCTACAAGTAGCATAGAAATCTGGAATTGCACTGTATCCTTTAAGAATGTGCAACAATAGTGAATTTGTATTTGTAGGGGTAATCTTACATGCTGTTTTGGTCTTCAGTATGCACTGAGTTCGATGTTATATGTGTTTCAGATGATAAAAAAGATATTGACCATGAAACAGTGGTGGAAGAGCAGATCATTGGAGAGAATTCTCCTCCAGATTACTCAGAATACATGACAGGAAAGAAACTTCCTCCTGGTGGAATACCCGGCATTGACCTCTCAGACCCCAAACAGCTGGCTGAATTTGCTAGGTAAGTAGGAAGACGGATGTTTTAACTAAAATGTTTTTCATTACGTTGCTTTAATTAAAGGCAAATAAATAATAAATTTAGTATAACTTATATTGTTTAATGTAATTATCTTTTAAAATGAGGGATTCCTGTCAGAACGAAAGTGAGTACAGTGTTAATAAAAGGGTTTTATCTTGAGCAGCTTTCTTCCGCTCTTTGGTTATTGTTAAGCAGGGAGGGGCCTAAAAGCACTGTCCATCTCTGACAGGACAATGTCACGTTTCATGTGAGCAATACTAAATTCTTTAGTGACAAAGGATCAGTCAAATGAAATGCATTCTGATTGCTCAATGCAAGAAAGTTAAACTACAGTATTTATTTTATAAAGCCATTTACTGTATGTTATCCTCACCCTGTTTTTCAATTCTTAACCTCTAACTTCTTATTTTTTTATTAATGGAGTCATGTCTTGTTCTTATGTGCCACTTCTTGTTTTTGTTTTTCCCTCCAATTTTGCAGTAAATAACTATTTAATCTGTTTGGATTTTTCCTTTCCTTGTGGAACAGAATAGTCATTTTTTTCCCTGTTACTATATTGACCTAAATTACAGGGTGACTTTCACTTCAAATAGAGGCAAATGAAAGTGACTTTTCCCCCTTTCCTTCCCAAAGCTCAGGACAATGGTGTCTGGTGACCTGTGGCCACCAGAGGGCAATCCTGAGATCACTGGAGAGCTGCCTGGCTCTTGGAAGCCGTGAAGGGAAGGTGCCGATGCAGCCTTTCACACAGTCTTCTGCTGTCTGTGCACACTGTAGTTGTAGTTACCCAAGCTTACTGCCCCATTTGTGTATAGGCAGCAGAGATACTAAAGTCCTCCAAAACTTCAGCACAACTGCCCTTTCTGCAGCTGGTTGTGATAATTGATTTTTGTTGTGTTAAAAGCAAAGCGCGTGTATGAAACGGCACTCATTTCGCTACCAGCTGGAGGTTCTTCACAGCCCTGGGGCTGTATTTGGACACACAGAGAGCAGGTAGATGGTCAGGTGGTATTGTTACTTCCTGTCTCAGTTAGCAGAGGGAGAAGTATTTCCCCCCTCCAGTTACGTGCTGGATGGAGGCTAGTTCCTACCCAGCTTCTTAGTTAGACCAATTCTGGTATTTGGTGCACTCTTGTTTCTACTCTTACATCTGCTCTTAGATGTCCCTGCTTTTAACCACATACTTCTGTTACTCTTCATTCCACGGCCTTTTTAGGGGAGGATTGCAGGCACCGGCTTTTCCCACATTTACTTCTAGTAAAACCCTGTAGATTTATGCACAGAATCTGTGGATTTTGAAGATTTCTCATAAGATACCCTAAAGATATCCTATGCAAGCTCTACAAAAGTATTGGTCTGGAAACATATAAAAATTTATGAGCAACTGAAAAGAAGGGCTTATCTGAGGTGGTGGGAGGTGCTGTTGATACTGCTGTTACTTGCTTCATTAGTACTGATCGTAAAGAATGGGTTTTTCTCAGTGACCCCCTCAAGGGCAGATCTAACTTTTATTTGTGAAAGCAAATGTTCAAGGGGTGCTCTGTTCTAATCGAAAATTTTACTTATGCACTCCTGCCATAGACATGTGTCGAGATTTGGTATTCTTGTTTATTTTAAAGCACGGCAAAATGTTTGGTTCTATTAAAAATTTGAGTACTGAATAGCTGTGTATTGCTGTGAGGCTTTGGTAGTTTCTCATGAGATATTTTGCATGCAAACACTGAATGTTATTCTCTAGATTGAAATGGTTGCCAAAATTTGAGCTTCTTGGAAGGACCAGATTGCTTCTGTCAGATCTGTCTGTATGTTCCTTAATACTATAAAATGTACTGCATCTTTGCATTGTGGTTGTTTTTCTGTTAAGAAAACAGTTGCAACTGTTTTCTTAAATAACCATCATTATTTTTAAATTCATAGTAGAATATTCTAGGAAGTTCTAGAGCTGATATTTGTAACATGGCAGCAAGATTCAGTTTTGTGTGCACTGTCTTTTACTGGACTGTTCATATTTCTCACTACAGCAGTTAGAATGGGACCCACTGTATTTAAAGACAAATATACCATTGTATACCTGTACCATGGTAGGATAAACAGCTGGAGGCACATCGCCTTTTACAAAAGCCCCAAGATGTGCCAAAGCCATGATAAAAATGTTATAGGAGCTTAATTGCGAATTTATTAAAATTCTGAACATGAGCTGTTTTAAGAAATCTTCTTTGACTATTTGGTCAGCATTGATGACTGTCAAAATTCTACTCTTGCATTTTAAAACAAAAAAAGGATTGGGGAAGTGGGGAAGACACCTTCTCCGTTAGTTGCATGTTGGATCCTGAAGGAGGGTGTACAGCTGAGATTGATAAATACGAATGAATTAGCAGATGGCTTGTTAAAGTCTTGGTTCTATCAAATTATGTCCAAAGGACACCTTGTGGTTAATAGCACAAATGTAATTCTGATATATGCAGATCTCTACTAATCAAAAAAAAAAATCTTTACATGTACTGGAAGTGGGTTTAAAGATACTGGGAGTGTGCACTAAAAGAATATGCTTATTTGTTACAAATAAGGTTTCAAGCACTGCTAGTTACTCTGAGAGTGTGTGTAAACTCTTTCTTACAGTTATATTCTGAAAACTGCGTAGCAAATGAATTTTAAATTTGGTTATCTTCAAAAATTACGGAGTAGCTTCCTATACTCTAAGTATAGCTTTCAAATCTCTGTAGTTTTTTACTGTCTTAAAAAAATCTTGATCACAATACCCACATGTAAGAAAGCAACAAAGCTGACTAAGAAGATTGCATGCCAAGTGTATTCTGTGTAGTTGAGAGCAAGTCACTTTGAGGTGCCTTCCTATTTTCATTAAGTTAGTTGGAAGAGCTTTCCTTTTTTGTTTTATTAAATAAGAGTTAGCTGGTCAAAACCAAAACATACTGACTCATTCTAACTATGCAGTTTTTTTTTTTAAAGATTAAATTGACAGAGACATTTGTGTTGATTCATAAGAATGAAGATCTTAGCTTAAGCAGAACTAGTGCACTTGGATAACTAGAAACTTTTGTGGCCTGGTAATTCAAAAGCATTTTTTATGTTAGAATTGAAATTTTTTGTGATGATCAGTTTTAAACAATGTTCTGAATTTAGCATGTTCCTGTTACCGAGTTGGTTTAGATTATGGCAGGGCTAGTGGATGGACTTGGCCTCTTTCATCCATCTATCTATCTGTGTAAACTGCTTAGTAATTCAACATATGAAGTAGACATCACTGCTGCTCAGCAACTAGATGGCACTAGTGCGGTGAGCAGTTACGATGTTCATTGAAATCCAGTTGTTCTCTGGAGCCTTTTTTGGTGCATGTGCCACTGAGTCATAGAGCAGGAATTCTGAACCCTTTGACTGGAACTATTGCAGTTATTCCTGGAAGGGCTTTTATACATCCCAAAATTACTGAAAACACTTTGAATAAACAAGCTATGTCAGAGCACTAAGTTATGTTCAGCAGTGAGTGGGTGAATGACCATTATTTATACCTGGCTGGGCAACTTAAAGCCTTTTACAAATTATTTCATTCCCTTTTATGACTCCTGCATTTTCCGTAACTCACTCAAAAATGTGATAGAATGAAAGGAAAATTCAGAACTTACGCAGTTCTCTTAGGCAATCTTGTGTCAAAATATACAACATAAGTTGCAAATGATCTGCTTAAGGAAGAACTAAAACCTAATAAATTACCCTATGTGATATTGTTATGTCTGATTAGGCTAGTGGCAAACCCTTCAGGTGAAAAAACATACCTCACTTCAGACAGAATTGATAACAAGTAATTTTGGGGGCGAAGAAGGCTTAACAGCATGGTACTGAGAGTTTGGGGCATAGGAGATGTATTTTCTAGTAGGGGCACATGACAAATACTTCTACATTCCCCTTAATGAAACAATTAAGAAAAGATATCCTTGATTTCCACCCACCAGCACCCTCTTAACAGAGGCATAACCAAACTTACTGAAGATGGCAGAATACAGACATGAGTAAAATACCAAGAAATAAAAAGGGAAGATGCTGCAGATGGAAAAATAGCACAGTATTGGGTGCTCGTGGTAAGCACTTTCCTTTCCACGTCTTTATCTTCTGCTCTTAGTACCCTTTCAGCAAGAATGCCAGTGTGAGGGCTGAGCTTCCGGGCAGGACCTTCCGAAAAGGCTAGAAGACAAAGAGGAGGAAACTGCAATAGAGTTTGAAATTGGACACCCGCCTTAAAAGTGACAGAGCATTCTGGTCACCTAGATTTATGACTTAGCTATCTTTCTAGGCTATAGGATTGCCTGCTGTTTGTGTTCCTCTTGCAGAAAAGCTTAAAGGGCAGTAAAATGACAATCACTCCACTCAAAGCGGCTTCTTGCGGCTTCAGGGGGAGGGGAAGGCTCATGCGCTACTCTGCACGGCAAAGGTCACTTTCTCTGTGCAGTAGATGTGATGATAACTGGAACAAAAGCAGTAGTTGTTTTTGCCAGAATCTTGAGGCAAAGGAAAACTTCCATTTTACAACAGCTTTCTGCCAGGCTGTCACCAAAGCATGGTGACACTAGCTGTGGCCTGCTTGTAGATAGGTTCCTAGGACGCTTTGCACCACTCCCCATGTGTGTATTTATACAAAAGCCAGTCCAGCCAGTTTCTGGAGTCCTTTGGCGTAGGTGAACACTTGCAGTGGCGTAGGGCCACCACACTCAGGGTATTTCAGCTTCAGCAAAGCAGTTCAAGGGGGGCAGATCAGAAATGAGAATGACACCACTGATAGAAGGAAATTGTTCTATATTCTTGTAGATGAGGTCATCTGCAGAGGCAAACATATCTGCTGGTTACTAGATACCTTCAGGAGGTGTGAAAGGAGTCACCTGGGAGTAAGATGAACATAGATTAGGTTTCATTTATGTGAAGGAGCAGAAAAGGTGAAGAAGTGTGGAAGTTTAGCAGGGACAAAAAAAAGGAGCTACCATAACAAGGGGGAAATTTTATACTATTCATTACTGTTGTCATGTGGATTTCCTTTGTTTTTAGCCTTAACATTTACTCTGTGTATTACAGTAATAATAATTTATGATATCTAAGCTGACTGATTTTGGAAATTGACAGAGGTTTGGGACTGGAGGGCTGTTTTGATCAATTTTTGTCTAGGTGAGTAGAGGGATATAGTTAGCTGTTAGATACTTTTTTTACAGTGAATAAGTGCAGCTTTGAATATTTGTGTGTATATTCCTTTTTTTTTTCCCCCAGAAGAATCGAGAGGTTTAATACCTGTAATTTCACTTGCTCCTAATCTCTATATACGGATCAGATAGTTAACCATTTAGAGGACAAGGGTTGTGAAGCACTCTGGTTGCTAGTTGTGTCATACTATGCACCACCTTGCCCCCTTTTCATTGCAAAGATAACATTTCAAATTTGAATCAACAGATGTAGCCCTCAGCTGCTGTGTACCTGGACCTTGGCCCAAAAGTACACTGCCTTGTTTTTTCTTTTCAGAAAGCAGTTGTTACTACTAGAAAAGGCCAATATAAGCTCAGTGCAGAAATAAAAATTCTGGCCTTGCCATGTAAACTGTCTTTCTGCAAAGGCAGCTGCCATTTTGAAAGTTCCAGCTAGGTTATTAGTGTGGGTGTCTACGTTTGTTTTAAATAGTGGCATGCGTTAAAATTCTCTTTTTAATTAATGTTTGAGGCTAAGAAAACCTGGATGGAGCTGATAGAGATGCTCTACCGGGTGGAAGCGAAAAATCTCACCGTCAGTAAGAGAGGGGAGCTACTGGCAACTGTGTAATTAAGATCAATAGCCTAGTTTTTAGTCTGCTCTCCTTTTGCAGAATGCTAATTTTAAAATAAGACCAAATTTTTTTTTCCTAATACATTTGAATATATAAAGTCTTTAAATTCTTCTTCGAGGGATTGTACACATGGATTCCATTCCCTCAGGAGCAGGATTAGACTTCTGACCACCTGATCAGTTGGAGTTGTGCCTAAGTTGTACATGCTCTTATATCCTTAGTGTGCAAAGGGCCCAGCTGTTTCTCAGCTGCTTTTTGCTGCGTTAAGATATATCCTGGACAGTGTGCCTCATCTGCCTGGTGCCTCATCTTTCTAAAGTGTGTACTTCTGTTTGCTGACTGACTTGGTTGTCCATGGAATAGTGAGTTTCACTGAGTTCTAGGTTTTAGGTTTCAGTTGCTCATTCCCCACACTTTCAGAGGAAGTTAAGATTTAAAACCTATTCCTCTTCTAGCAGAACTTTGTTGTCATTTTGAAGTCAACAGGAACACCAAATGTTTATATGCACAAGTAGGCTGATGGACTGGTAATCCTCCCTCTAGAAATAAAGCTCAAGTACTAGAAAATCAGCTTACTGCAGAAGGAACATTTATGATGTTAAGTGCTTGTTCAGACCCAGAACTGGAAAATGCAGGTGAGCATTGAGTGAAACTCCAGTCAGTCCCATGTCTGACCATCAAATTCAGCTGAGATTTGTACCCCCTGCTGCTTGACTGCACATAAATCTTCCTGACTGTGCTGACCACCAGGGTGTCCTCTCTCTCACTTCACGTCAACACCCTGTTATAGAGGTCTCTGTCACAGCATTTTTTTCCAGAGGTTGCTTCAAAACCAGAGGTGAGATGCAGGTTAGGGACGGGACTTAACACAGTGGTGATTGGTGATATCCTATGCCAAGTGAAAAACTGTAAACGTTACCCACTGAATCTGTTTGCCATCTCTCAGTTCTATTTCCTCTTTATCTAATCCACCTCTTTAAAGATGATCACTTATAATCTCAGATCACTGTGTTTTTGAGATTCTGATGATACTTTGAGAATAGATTTTGAGGGTTTTTTTAATTTTATTTATTTTTCTCCCTAAAGAGCGATTTGGACAACATAAAGCAAGTTGGTACTATTGGAAGTGACAGAGGTGTTTTTGGGACCATTTTTGTCCTCTGAGAATGTTTATTCTCCAGTGTGATCGACTATGACACGTACAGAATCACAGAAGGGATGAGACTGGAAGGGATCTCTGGAGAGCATTTAGTCCAACTCCCTGCTCAACAGGGTCACCTAGAGTGTGTTTCCAAGGATTTTGTCCAGATGATTTTTGAATCTCTCCCTAAAGGAGGAGACTCCGCTGCCTCTGTTGGCAACATGTTCCAGTACTCTGTTACCCTCCCAGTAAAGAAGTTTTTTCTCCTGTTCAGATAGGACTTGTGTTTTTGTTTGTGCCAGTTACCCTTCTGATACCATAAGCCCCCATATTCTCAAAGCTTTTTCCTGTGTGCCCATTTTCTAGGACAGTTTATAAAACCAGAAACAGTTTCCTGTGTTCAGAATGTCAGCTGTCTCCTTTAATTGATGGATTTTTTTAGGTGTACTGCTCTTGATGCTGCTTTTGAACGCATACTATGCCCTCATCCTGTAGGAGTTAATAGTATCTGTAAATGAGAGGACTGTTGAACCCCATGAAAGGCAATATGTTAACTCTCCAGGTTTCTCATTTTTAGTCACATCTATATGTTAACCCTTGCGGGTTGCAGTGTTCTTCAGCTAGCATTGTATGTACTCAGTGTAGCCTGGAAATGCTGAGCAGAAGTTATTTTTAAATGTCCAAAAGCAAAGCAAAATGAACAAGAGTCTAAAGAACAAACCCAAACACAGAATTATTTTTTTGTTTTATTTTGCTGTGGCTGCTTGTCAAGTGCTCTGCCCAAACACGGTCACTTGAACTGCACTTAATCTGCAACACAGAGAGGAACTGCGGGTTGTTTCTGAGATAAAAGTGATAACTCAGTACCATGGGAAACTCTTCCCTCATGTGTGACTCCATTGGCAGTTGTAAGGAGATCTTCCTGGATCTGCACCTCAGGAATTCCCAGGGGTGCCTATTGCTGCCCTGGCCTTCCATCATCCTCACAGGGCTCCCCATTCCTGTTCTCCCTGATCAATGCACATGAAGAAGGCGGGTGAAACCAGACTTCAGCTGTAGTCACAGGAATGCAGCAGCATTAAGGAACCCTGGAGCTATCTGCTGAGAGATGTATTCTTCTCTCATTCTCCATATCTCTTTTCAGGAACTGCCTGTATGATAGTTAACACTGCTTGGGATAGCTACAGTCATCTCTTCTTAATGCTAAAAATGGTGGTTCTGGTTATTTTAATTATTTTGTTAAATTGATGAGACTCTTCTGTTTAACTCAGATTAAAAAAAACTTTTCGTTTAGGAGGGATCTCTGTTCCATATCAAGGATACAGAACCTCTTACTGGATTATAGGGAAAACAGTTCAGGAACTCACAGAATGGTTGAGATTGGAAGGGACGCCAGGACCCCAGTCCAACTCCCTGCTCAACAGTGTCACCTAGAGCACGTTGCGCAGGAGGGATATGGTTACAGGTTGTCATTGACACCTGCCTGCTTCGGTTGGAGCTTGCTCTGCTAGTAGCTAAGCCATCTCTTTCTGGTTTTCAAGGTGGCACTACAAGTGAGAGAAGTAACATTAGGTAAATGGACTGTGTCCATGTATGTGACATTCTTCAGATATCCAGACTGATAAATGTTAAAGCAGGACTCTTCTGAAAAAGTTGCTTGCAGTGAGTCTTAGGAATATATTTGAAACACCTAATTCAAATGTAGACACTAGTTGACTGTGCTTTCTGTATAGGCAATGAGGACTGTTAATGGGGATCTGTGAAGTGGTAGTGAATATCCTCACCAGTCAGTTATGGTAAATAGGTGATTGCTTCTCAGTTGCTGAGAGTAGAATCCATGTGTGCAGTGATTTAGAGCAAGAATGACTATTACATTTCCATGGTTATAACGTTGTTAGTGTAGTTCCCATAGCCTGCCTGCCTGCCTTGCCTCTGCAGTGGTGTTTTCTGGACTCTGGCATTGGGAACTGCTGCCCACCGATTGAGCTCTGCTGCCCTCTGAGTCCTGGGGCAGGGATAGGAGGGCAAGTGAAGATACAGACCACATGGATACGGGCCTAACAAAAATGGAGTCTTATTATCAAACCTCTAAACCATAGTTAGGGCAAGCCAGCAAAAACCTCTGTTCGTCATATTCAGAGAAGTAGGAAGGTAGGATATTATATTTGTGAAGTGCTCCTGGAAAAGCTGAACTTTCAGATTGCCAAAATACCCTATTAATATTATTGTGAGAGTTTAAAAATATTAAACTCTGAATACTGCTAATGCATGTAATGCTATTGAATAAATCTTTGCATATGGAAACAGCTGTGAGAAAAGAGCTATCTACTAATATTTCCCCCCTCCCTTTTTTTATCTTTTAAGAATGAAGCCAAGAAAAATCAAAGAAGATGATGCTCCAAGAACGATAGCTTGTCCTCACAAAGTAAGTGAAACTCTCAGCATTCTGAGTGGGTAGTAATTTTTGTGAAAACAGAATTTTATTTTGCTGTTTTCTTTTGAGAATGAACAAGTAAAATATAATAAGTAGATGGTACTCAGTTAACTGTATTTGAATTATCACTCTTTAGAGGCTTCCTTAAAAACCTTTCACTGAATAATATATTATTCCCGTTCCTTGTCTTAAGGTTAGTGCATCCCTTATCTTCTGGTAACCATGATGCACAGTCCCTAACATGCTGGTTTTACTGTTGTGATTTCCTGCCACTCAAGAATACATACTTGAAAGAATATTCTGAAAGCTGTTCAAAGTACGTTCCTAAGATATCTATATATCCTCTGCTTGGAAGTTATGACACATTGGGAATCTAGATCAGGAATCAGCAATCTATGGTGTAGATACCAAAGTTGGCATATTGGAAGGCTTTGAATTGTGTTCTGCTGAGCTAGAAGATGCATCATCTTGAGAGGTATCTGGGAGATGCTGATTCTGAGCCAGATGGGGAGCTTCTGTGGTGGATAGATGTTACTAGTCACTTAGATTGGTAGCATCCAGATTTACTGCATCACCCAGCTTCTGAATAGCTTCTGTTAGCTGATTTAGCCCATAATGGGAAAAGACAATTATAATCTTGCTGACTTCTGGTCTAGGTATTGTGAGCCTAAGCATATATTCAGGGCAGATAGTTAATCTGGAGCTCCTATTCAGGGAGCACTAACAGAAAGCTTCTTTCTGCCAGCTATAGTCTGATCAGTTATCATTTTGGGCTGAGAAATTTTCTTTGTGTTTATTTCCAATCCTTCATATTCTACATGTGTCATTAATTCACTATATTGTAGGATATGAAGCTACAAGGCCAGTTTATCTGAGAAGAAATACCTGTGCCTTACACTGCTGAGGAATGTTACTTTCATTTCTTTGATTTACTTTTTCATAACCTCGACTTCATCTAAATAGGGTAAAAAAAAGAATATTCCTATCCTTCCATCTCCTCTCTACTAGAATTCCTGTACTTGTGTATATTTGACTTGGACTTTAAAAAAAAAAAAAATAGTTGCAGAAAGCATGACTGCTTCTCTCAGAGGCAAGTAGGGCCTTAAAATGAATGCAAACAGGTTCACTGTGTATTCTGGTGGGGGTTTTTTTACCCCACCCAGTGCTCTGATGTGCAATGAATAGTGGCACAGCACTTTGCAAATTAGCAAAGAAGTTTAGTGCCTGGAGAAACTCTTCTTGAAACTGGTAATTCTCTCTGTCTCAAGAAATAAGACACATAATAACCATTTATATACAGTTATTAGTTTTGAAGAAAGTATGTTCCAAAGAAGCGGTCCACAGAATTAAAATATAGCAGTTGATAGTTCCGTTATGTTCTGCTGTTTAACATATTTGTCATACCACTCTGGTAAGCTAGTTTTAATTTTTAAGCTTAAACAGCATCAATTGAACCACAGATAGAATTTAAAATTTTTAATAAGATCTCATGAAGTGTTTTATACCCAGAGAAGGATCTTAAAAAAAAAAAAAAAATTGTTTGATGGAATGAAGAAAAGGAGGCAGTCCTTAGAAGAATCATTTGACTGGAATTCTGAGAGGGAATAGAGCTCTGGAAAGTATAAATGGGAAAAAAAAAAAAAAAAAAAAGGTGATAGATATCTGTTACCTGTTGTTAAAATGCAATGTAGTGAGAATTGATGGGGGAGTTCGTTTATTTATCTTTAAATTAAAGTGATGTAGTAAAGAATTCTAGGCTTCAACTGTTTTAAGTTCTGTAATCAAAAGAAGTGTTCTGCATCAATGCAGGATGTTCCGACTCCTGGCTCTGTACCCAAGCTAAGCGGGTGTCTGCTTTAGGCTGAGTTGGCCCTACCTCAGAGATGCTCCTGTCTTACTTTCTTCCCCAGTATGTTGTAGGTTTAAACTGTAGAAGCAGTAGCAGTTCATTCTGTTTTCAGGTGGTAGTTCTTGATCTGCTGCTACAGAATGAAGTCCTGTAAGTATGGACTGAATAATTTCTGTAACTATCATGTGTTTGAAAACTCCCTGGCACTTTTTTTTGTTTTGGTCAGAAGGGAGGAGGACAGAGAAGGAAAGTGTGGAGTGTTAGGAGATAGTGGTGCAGATGGATCCTGGTACCTTGGAAATATTCCATAGTGTGTTAGAAGACGTACACTACATTCGAGTTGTATTGCAGTGCTCCAGAATATAGTACGTAGGAGAAAATATACCCATGAACTCAATCATTCTATCTTTTGGGCTTTTTTTTTTTTTTTTTTCCAGACCATAAGGGCTTTTCATCAGTTCATTTGCTTCTGTTAAACTGCATCTTCTCCATGAGACTGTCCTGTTATTTGGCTGCATATGTTTCACAATATTAAGTGAGGAAAAGGTTGTTGGTTTTTTTATCTTGTTTTAACAGCTTCTCAAATGAGTAGTTTTCATGGGGTTGCTCTTTTAAATCAGGGTGTGAGACTGACTTTTCAGGGTTAACTTTAAAGATTTTCAGAATATAAAAGCATTTTTGCTGTAGCAGATACAACTTTGTATCTCAGAACTAGCTTATCTACTAATTGAGTTTTGTTTTTCTTTCTAAGGGCTGCACAAAGATGTTCAGGGACAACTCTGCCATGAGGAAGCATCTTCACACTCATGGTCCTCGAGTACACGTATGTGCAGAATGCGGCAAGGCCTTTGTGGAGAGCTCCAAATTAAAGCGACATCAGCTAGTTCATACTGGAGAGAAACCCTTTCAGGTATGGGTAACTTCTAAGCATAATTGCTTCAGTTTCAGTTTATTAATTACAACTTTCATAGACTGTAACGCTAACCTAGCATTTTGTTTGTGTTGGGAGGATAATGGTTTTCTTCTAAATGAAATGAGACACTGTATCACCATCTTAAATTATCTGAAAGGCCCTTTAAGCTGATTAGGCTATCCTTTATATAAATCTGTGACCTTTTGATAGAAATCAGGAAAAGATTTATATGTGTGAGGTATGTTGCATTTTATATATATATATATATGTGTGTGTGTGTATAAAACAAAATAAGCCACTTAAAATGAAGCTTCTCCACCTTCCTCTTTTCAGCTTATGGCAATAGATGTGTGTGTCCCAAGGCTCTTAGCCCTGTTGGTTCATCATACTAATCTAGAATGTTGGTTATTAATCAACTTCTAACAAAAAGACACTGAATCTGTCTCTATTCATACCAAGTTACGTGAGCTTCTGCCACCAGAGGTCCCCAGGCTACTTCGTATGGTGTGTTTTGTGTGTAAATGCTGTTCACAGTGCTTCAGAGTCTTGAGTAGAAGACGTGCCTCTTATATGTGTACGTTGTTTAGCCTCTTGGAGAAATGAATGTTTTGAGAAATTTGATTTGCAACCCTCAGATAGTTGCTTTTGCTGGAGGTGTTCAGTATCAATACTGTTTTCAAAACATGCTGCCCTTAGTGATCTGAGCCCATCTTGAATCTGAAGCTGGTAAAAGGAACAGATCTATCACTGAAATTCTGATGTGAAACATTGTGTTTGTTTTCTGGTATATGGAGCAAAATAATGTTTGGGGTACAGTGATTTTGGTTATATATTTGCTTTCGAGCTTGAAGTCATTTTTCTCTTTAAATTTAAAATTTTACTGTGATGAAACAACCTGAAATACTCTTTTGCATACTGCCTCATTTTACTGCATCAGGCTTATTTAGGTAATTTTTACTGACCCTTTTTTGTGAGAATGATCTTCTGGCCTCGAGGCTGTACAGCCTAGTGATTGATTAAAATGGCAACTGCTAATGTTAGCTAATGGCATTATCTTTTCCTTTCAACAGTGCACGTTTGAAGGATGTGGAAAGCGTTTTTCACTGGACTTCAATTTACGCACACATGTGCGAATTCATACTGGCGACAGGCCCTATGTTTGCCCATTTGATGGCTGCAATAAGAAGTTTGCGCAATCAACTAACCTGAAATCTCACATCTTAACACACGCTAAGGCCAAAAACAACCAGTGAAAATAGGAGGAGAAAGTTCTGGAACTCAAAACATCTTACAGGAGAATGATCGGGAATAAATATGCCTCCCCTTTGTATATTGTTTCTAGGAAAGAATTTTAAAAAAAAAAGAACCCTACAAACATAAAGGACGTGTTTTGATAAGTAGTAAATAAAAAGCAAAAAACCACAAAACTTTAAGGTGACGTTGCTAAGATGCTCTACCTTGCTCTGTAATCCCGTTTCAAGAACACGGTGTTTTGTAAAGCGCGGCTCCGACCGGAGGGGTCAGCTCATGAACTTGCGTCAAAAAAGACAATTCTTTATACAACAGTGCTAAAATTGGACTTCTTTTCACATTCTTATAAATATGAAGCTCACCTGTTGCTTACAATTTTTTTAATTTTGTATTTTCCAAGTGTGCATATTGTACACTTTTTGGGGATATGCTTAGTAATGCTATGTGTGATTTTTCTGGAGGTTGATAACTTTGCTTGCAGTAGATTTTCTTTAAAAGAATGGGCAGTTACATGCATACTTCAAAAGTATTTTCCTGTAAAGAAAAAAAGTTATATAGGTTTTGTTTGCTATCTTAATTTTGGTTGTATTCTTTGATGTTAACACATTTTGTATAATTGTATCGTATAGCTGTAATGAAATCATGTAGTATCAAATATTAGATGTGATTTAATAGTGTTAATCAATTTAAACCCATTTTAGTCACTTTTTTTGGAAAAATACTGCCAGATGCTGATGTTCAGTGTAATTTCTTTGCCTGTTCAGTTACGGAAAGTGGTGCTCAGTTGTAGAATGTATTGTACAGGCACTGACCTTTTATTAACACCTGATAATATGTACATCCCATGTAATAGAAGGGGCAACAATAAAACAGTGGTCCTAAAGAAAGAATATGGCAGAAAATGATCTGTAAGCACAGTCTATTTTCTTTTGTTGTCCAGAGCAATTCCAGTTCCTCTTGAACGTCCCAGAAATTGGAAGTTAAATAAACTCAAGTTTCCTTTACAAATCATTGTAATTGAATGCAATGAAATTGCACGATGCCCCATGAGTTGGAGTGCCCAGACAGAATTGGTGCCTGTACCTCTGGGTTTGTTGAGTGACTTCCACTGACTGGATTTGGAGACGTGGTGATGTCGTAAAAGAGCTGTCAGTGCGCCTGACCTGCAGGTGGGCGGAACAGGACAGTATATAACCCTATGGGCACCTTTGCTTAGTCAAGGTAAGGAACCCTGGAGGTTTAAATTCAATGGCAGTATAAAGCGTGGGAACAGTAGAGGTTCAGTGGTGATACCAGGAAAAAAAAAAATCTTCTTTTGGCTAACTTGTTTGCCTAGATATTATAATGAAAAATCTTGGAACCTCCTTGGTCACCTTTTACTTCAAAATAAGAGCTTAAAAGTTCTCTAAAATAATTTGATGGAGTTTTGATGGTCTAACTGAAAGTGGTTGCTACTTGTTTGTTCAAGTGTTCAAAGTAAGAAATTTGCAGATACTATAGTAAAATGTGACAGACTAATAAACAAGAATATGCACAGAAATGTATAATTTTTTTTTTTTTTTTTTTTTTTTAGAGGAATGTGTATTGTAAAACTGTTGTCAGACTTTTGTCAGTTGTGTTCTTACAAAGTTCATCAAACTTTTCATGATTATTACAGGAATTATTACTTTTGAGTCCAGTTCTGGCAGTAGTGAAAAACATGGGTAACGTGAAGATAAACCTAAGATGAGCGGGGGATTCCTCATCCGTACATGAGTTATTGTGGACACCACAGCACTAGCCTGAGGTTATTAGGAGTGGAAAGCAAGATGGGACACTTAACTGTAAAGTGTGCATTAGAGTTTTGGCAGTATTTTTTATAAGTGGTTCTTGAATGGGCGATACATGAAATGTGTATAGTTAACTTTAACTTAATTTCTGTATGCAGTTAAATTAGTGTCTATTCTTTTTGGAAGGAAATAAAATCAGTTCGGTCTAGTTCTAATTGACCTTACATTTCTTTAAACACTGTATAAGCAGATGCTAGTCTAATTCAGAGGTCTGCTTTCTAGTGAGATAAATCATTAACCAGTTTTATCAAGCTGCAAGATAAAAGGATTCCTCAGTTGTCTCTGTACTTCATCCTTGAACCTGCCTTTCAGACTAAGTTAAATGTCTTCAATACTAGCTTGAAGATTAAGTAGGAGCTAAAACTTGTGTTATCTCTCTTTACACAGCATGTATTAAGGGCAGACCATTGGGATTTCAGACCTCTCTTTGAATTGGTTGGATGTTCCTGAGTTAAACTGAAGTCAGTTACAGGAAAGAGAGTGATGTGCGAGGCTTTGTTTTGGCTTTGTTTTTGTGTGTGTTTTGGGGTTTTGTTTATTTGTAACTGGTGAATTCCGCACTGGGAATGAATAAATCCTTACATTGAGCAGCTTCTGTAAATTATTTAAGCTTTTAAAGTACAGTTGGCACATCCTGCCCTTCAAACTTTCACACATAATTGCTTCCAGAGTTCTCCTTACAGACTTTGAGTGAAGAACTTACAAGCTTTGGGGAATAGCTGCAGAATTGACCTGGAAACCACTCTACTCTCCACAGGAGCCTGCACTTACCCCGCTGTGTTGGAAGCAAGTTCAGGTAAGGGAAGGAGAGTCTGAGGGGTAGGAGAAATGTAACTACCAATTCCATAACTGGTAAGAGATTTGAGAACTTACCAGGCTTTTTTATTGCTCATTTTATCTTACTTTTCATGTTATCTGGTTCTCCTGCAGCCAAAATAGAAGGAGAAAATTTCTGCAGCTGTACTTGTGACTTTGTATTTCTTGGACTCAGAACCTTTTAAAAGGAAGAATAGCTATAGACTTTTCCAGCTCTATGGCACACCAGTAACAACAGCTTTATGCCTTAAATGAAAGAAAAACTAAACTTAAATACCCTTTATTTTTAGAGATTCTTTTTTTAAGCAGTACGTAGAAGGAGTCCAGATAGAACTTCCAAGTGGTAAGTGGATAAATTCATAGTTTAGAACTCAGGATTAATTGTTCTTGTTTTCTAGGGCCTCGGCTGTGCTCATACTTGAGTTTAGTTATCTTTTTGGACCAATAGGATTGCTCTTGGGTTGAGGCAGCACGATCTGGTAATTCACATTTTCATCTTGGTCTCAATTTATCTCTCCATGGCACCGTATACTATATACAGTGGAATAATGTAGCTGCCAGCAGTATCATAATTCTAATGGTAGAGATCATTTTTTCTTTGCTATTAGGTTTAGGGCAAAAAGAAGCAATAGTTAATAAAATGAGTAAACTTATTAGGCTTTAAAATGTTTGAAGGAAATGAATCCTTTCAGAGTGCTAGATTTAAGGGCATTGACAGCGAGACATAAAAGATGTTTCCGTATGATCACCCCCCGCCCTAAGGTGCATGCAGCACAGGTATCATCAGTGCCTGTCCTGGAAAGACTGGAAATTCTGTGTCTTTCCATTCAGATGAGGTAGACAAACTTGGGCATACTATTCAATGAATAGCCTCCTGGGACTCCATTGAAAAATGGGGTTCATTAGTGCTTTGAGAAGGTGAGTCGGTATTTTGGCAGTGCTGCCAAACAAATCAATCGAAGGAGTCCAGCTCAAGCCTGCAGATGTTGTCACTGGCTTTGATCCAGTCAAACTAGCAGAACTGTATTCTGGAATAACTGATAACCTTACCCACTCTGCTGCATCTTTCTTAAATCTGCATTATCATGGCTTGAGAGAGCAAAGGGAGTAAATTTCTGTGTCAGCCAGGGATTCTTAATAACTTTATTGCTTCTTTATTGCTTTATTGCTTAAAGCTGTGGAGAAACCAACAAGTCTTTCAGAAGCAATAGGGCTTGCAGTGGATTTCAGAATTGAATGTTAGGAGTAAAACTGGCAGGCATGAATAAATAAAAGTTGGGCTTGGGACCAGTACTGTTCTTTATAGCGGTGTAAATGCTGTAGTTAATAAGTAGCATTTCCTTGAGAAGAGTGAAAAATATTTTTCTTAAGTTTGTTTTGGCTATCCCAGGGCAAAAGAATGGGAGAATGCTATGAGGAGGAGGGTGTGAGAAGGCACATCAAGCTGAAAGATTGAAGTAATAATCCACAAAGGTACAAATAAACTAAAAGAATAATGTATGTGTTTGTGTTGTTCATCTTGGTATATGAATTGATTTAGTATCGCATTGTAGGAAGCCAGGAGTGTGAAAATGGGCTTACAGTAATGCTGGCATTTCACCTGGATGGCAGCAGGCTTTGATTTATAAGGGACTGCCAGTTGAATATTAAATTGCCAGTAGTAAAAAGGTTAAAACCCTTACACAGTTTCATTCTCTTCCTAAACTAAACTAGCTCAGACAACTTTATATATACTTACAAAAATCCTATGTTAAGGCAACTTTGGAATTTTTTTGCAGTCTCCTCATTTCACAGAGCATAGTTTGGAATATAATAAATTTCATTTTGGAGAAGGTCCACTAGGTCCTAGGTTCCCATAAAGCAGCAGCAAACCCACATTTTTGCTTTAGACAAATGAGTAAGACTACCCCTAGCAATTACTGCTTACACAACTCAGTTTTTTGGTTTTCTTTCACATTCTTCAGTTACTTATGTCAGAAAGGCTTTGATATTGGATACCATTGTTTCTCGTGGGCAATCAGTTTTATTCTCTGTTAAGATGGACATAGAATTCTTGTGAGCTGCTCTTCTCACTGGGTTCCTCTATAGCCTGGAAGCTCTTTTCAGAGGTAGGCCTTAAGTTCCGTGGAAATGTTGTCAGTTTGGGAAGGGAAGGGGGGAGAAGGAATCCTGTGGGGTCCTTGCAGGATGTCTGGATCTTTCTCTCACTTTCTTGAATACTTCTTGTAAGTTTAAGTAAGGTTTCACTCTAGTGGGGGGCGCAGAAGCTATTTCAGCGTGCGCAGAAGTTCTCGATGGGTGATTTCCCAGGAGATGGCTGTGCATTACCAGGTTGTTTAATGAGTAGCAGCCAGAATAGCAGTGTCAGGCTGCCTTGATGAGAGCAAGTTGGAGAGGAGAGGAGCTTCTCTGCAGCTCAGGAAAGTAGGGCTAAGTGTAGGCCCTGTCAGACCGTGAACGTGTCGGTGTCAAAGAGCAGTTTTCCCCACGCCAGCATGAAGGAAGGGAACTCGGCCGTGCCGACCTCCGGCTGCCCCACGTGCCTGCCGCGTGCTCTTTAACCACCGGAGCAGCGGCGCGTTTGAAACGGGAACAGAAAAGCTCTGCAGTGTGACATGGACCCCCTTGTGTTGTGAGGGGAACCCCCTTCCCAAGCCCAAATGCAGATTCAAGACTAGTATCTTTAAAGAGAAAAGGAGGAATCTAGTAGTGTGCTGTTAATAAAGTGATACCAAGCTAATGAATGTTATAAAATTCCAGTGCTTTATGACAGCAGTGACTTGGTGCTGAACTGTTAGGGTGGATTCCCTCGAGGCAGTTCCAGCTTCCGAGTTGGACTTTTGGCATGTTGCTGTTCCCCATGTTTGCAGGGCCGTTGCATGGACTTTCAGAACAGGCGCGGCATCAGATACCCCAGCATTGCTGCTCCTGAGAGAACCAAAACCTCCCCTCCAGCAAATTGCTTCTCTCTCTGGAGCAGGCCCACAAAAAATGTGTGTTATTTAAAAGAGATACTATTTGTGAGGGGAAAAAAACCATAAATTTTGAGATAAAATATAGAGCAGAGAAAGGCGGAGGCATAAGCTACGCTCCCTGCTAAATCCATAGTGAGGAAAGCTGCTTTAATGGGTATGTCTTGATGCCCTTCAGCCAAACTTCATTCCATCAATCAGCTGTGAGACAAATCCATAGGAATGCTGCTTTTTTAGTTACAGTTTATCAAATTATTGGTTCATAGTCAGCTGTTCTTCAGAGCTGCAGGGTATTTGCCAAGGACCTCACTGATGTTACCAGTAGCAATTTGGGCTTGCTGAGTTTAGTATATGATTGATTACCTAATGTGTAGCATGATCCAACTTGTGTCAATTTCCATTAAATAAAAGTTTCTTTTTTCTCTGCAAAACAAAAGATTTGCCCTTTGGGCAAGGAATCCTTCCCTCTTTGTTCCTAAACAGACTAAGGAACATGGCCAGCTTGGCTGGAACACGTCACTATTGCTAATCTAGAAGAAAGACAGCAATTAGGTCACATCCTGGAGAAAGAACATTCGTTTTCTTTCCTACAAACCTCAGCCTAGCCCGGCCAACTTAGTCTAGCAACAGTTCTTCCTATTTATGCAGTATGTGTAGCAAGCAGTGTGTTAGCAGACCACGAGGTCCATTTTCATTGTTCATATTTTATCGAGAGAAACAAGGATATGGTTAAAATACTACAACCCCTTTTTACTGCTGTGGTAGAAAAGTAGAGGTGGTTCTTTAAGTGAGGGGAAAAAAAGGTTGATTTGTCTCTTGGTATCATTCATTATTTGTTATAAACCAACTGTAATTTTTTATAGGCCTGAAAATGGTCTATGCCCTTTAAAATTGGCCTCTCTCCCAATAGTATCAGTTCCTATTTTAGGGTACTGTTTTTTTACTGCAGATTTTGCCCTGATTTCTTAGAATTGATTTTCTGATCAAATTATCTAGTTTAAAATAACATTCTAGTTCAAGTCACTTCATTTTGCATATAGTAACTATTTTTTGTATATTTTCTCATCATTAATGATAAGTATTTTCCCAGTCAATAGGGGCAGCACTGGGACAAAAATTATGAAATGGTTGCAGTGAGTTGCATTTTCCTCTGCCTTCCTCCGCCACTCATGAACATACCTAAATTCCTATCGACTTGAACACTGAAACAAGTAGTTTTCAGCATCTGTATGCAGTAGGATTGACCCTCTGCTGCTTTACTGACTGTCTGCTGTACTTCCCAGAGTCCTGTGATCCCCTGTATCCTTTATCTCCCTTCATGATTGTAGTCCTCGATATGGGAAATTGCCTTGGATAACTTTCTATTTTCTCTGGCACTTTGGTACGTAGAAAAGGTATTTAAGTGCCCCTGCTGCTAATCTAGTGGTGTGTGGTGCACTTCTGGCCTCTGAGTTGTTCTTTAACTATGTAGATCAAAAGTCTGACCAACAGCAGCCGCTAGCGCTTGTTGCCCAGTGTAACAGTACATTTGTTTAATTTTACAGAATAAACATGTTCCTTCTCGGCAAGGTCAACTTTTATGGTTTAAGTCCTGGTTTTCTCAGTGTGCTCCCTGTCCTGCACCCAAAATGTGCATGCATGAAATAATAGTTTTTCATCATGTCAACTTTTATTTTTTTTTAATAAAAGAAACAAGAGGCACACATGCAAAGAAATGCAAAGAAGAGAAGCAAATAAACCAGGAATTCTGTCATGTTGTCATGATGGATGTACTAAATGCATGGAATTTCAGCTCAGTAGCTGTTCTACAGTGACCTCTTTAACACCTTGAGCTCGACAGCATCTAGCTGTGAATAGTGTAATTTGTCATGGAAATGTTTTGCAGTGTGAGAATCCTTCCTCTTCACATTTGTTTAGAAGTTTCCTCAGCTTTGGAGGGCGTTGGATCAAAGCTTCCCATTTTCCATGCTGCAGTGGGTTGCCCACAGGTTCAGTGTTTCTCCTGTGCTAGTTTTGTGGCTGCAGCTTGTAGTTGAGTAACAGGATGGGTCAAGAGAAGATGAAGGCGGCGGGTCTTGGTTATAGCGCAGATGTCACTGGCTGCTCTTTCTCCTGAGCTCTACTGAGCCCTCCATGCGGCCCTTGGGAGAGTGGTAGTTGCCACGTTGGTGTGGGGCAACTCCCTTGGTCCGAAGGGAAAGCTGCTCCGGTGCTGTCTGTATGAGGCCTGCCTGCCCGGGGTGGTTATTGTCACAGATTGCTGAGCTTAATCCCAGGTTCCCATTCACCCCGTCCGGAACACAAAGCTCATAGCTGGCCGTACAAGGAAAGGCTTTGGTGCTTAATCTGTGTCCTGGGGGAGAGGGAAAGAGCGAGAGGGCCCTGAGGAAGTGGGGTCTGCAGTGTTTTTGTGAGCTGTACCAGTTTGGTTTCTAGACTTGCTGTGGTGATGTATCTCCTGTGAGGCCTCCTGCTCCAGCCAGTGTCTGACTGCTTGTGGCTCCTTATCTCTGCGCTAGCCCGCCCGCTGGGCAATGCGTACATGGTACCTACGTAGTGGTTTGGAGCTCCCTTCTGTTCCGGTTGTTCACAGGGCACAGGCAGGTCAGTGTAGCACTGCTGTGGGCTGGAGCATTTAAAAACATTTGTATTCCTTCTCTGCGTGGACCTGGAACCTTCCTGGGGCAGGGTGAGAGTCCTGCACAGTGCAGTGACCCCCACTGAGCCTTGTTCCCCGTTGCAGACCCCGGAGCAGAGCTCTCGGCACGCGCCGCAGCTGGAGGGAGGCAGAGCTGGAGCTGGGCTCTCCGGGAGCAGACAGTGCTGCTCCCTGGAAGGTGAAGCGGGGTCGACACTGAGCACATGAACAGAATGAGGCTGCTGGGCTGGCTGGATTTATCAGCTGGACCAAGCACGGGCTTCAAGCGGTTGATATCACAGCACAGGTTGATATCAGGACAGGGTGGAGGCTGGCTTTTATCTTTTCTTTAACCTTCTTTATTACGTTGTATCAGTAGCTTTAACAGCCTGCTACTAATCGTTTTAAGACATGTATTATTTTAAGATATCTAGAAGGTCTGTTTTAGCAAGTATTGAGGAAAATACTGTGTAGCCTATTCTGTTCTTTTGATGCTACTCTCTTCCAGGGATTGTCTTCCCAAAGAAGCTGTTCACTTGCTCCAAGGCTTTGCTTTTGTGCCTGAGAGAACAAAGTTTGTGCTCTCAGCAGGAGTAACCAGTGCTTGAGTAGAGCTGGCCCTTGTCATGGAGCAGTGATGGCCTTTCCCTCTTCTTTTCCAGCAAACTCATCCTTGTCTGGGTTCTTTTCAGTTAAGTGTATTCTACCCTTTAAGAAGAGGAATTAACAGAGCCAGGACCCGACCTCTCTTCTTGCCAGCAGGGAGTTGTGGTGGTGTTTTTGTTCCCCATAGGTCACAACCCCATCATCCAGCTTTCCCGGAGCTGCTTGTTTGTTTTTCATTTGGAATACTGGTGCTTTTCTCTGAGGGCTAATTGCTTTAAAAACAGTCAGGACAGAGTGAGTCTAAGTTGGGAATACAAAAGACAGTGTTGAGGTCTCATTGTCCCCTCAGCAAGGGGAAAACTCCAAGTGCAGCTTGCCTCCTTTAGAGAGACTTACTATCTTGGACAGCAAAACAGAATATGGGTAAAAAAATGGCATAAAAACTGAATGAGCACAGAATGAAGATGTTGCAGGTTGATAAAACTACAGCCTGCGAAGCTCCTAGTCCAACTTGGGCAGCTCCGAGCTGATGACTGCTCTGATTCAGGCGTGAACAGCTCCCCTGGGGACGGTGCTCGATTGCGGTGTGATTCAGCCGTGACTTCTGCAGTGTACAGGCCTGGTCCAGATCTCCTGGAATAAGCCAGGAGGTTTATTCCTCTTAGACAGAATAAACACAGGGTGCAGAAGGGCCAAATACCCTGGCACTTTGCTAGCTCTGAAATTAGACTTGTTTTCTCAGGAAACTGCTATAACGCCTTTAAGTAAGGTATTTGCTGAAACAAAAATCAATGTAAAAGTGGGAGCTCGGGCAGCTCCAAGAAACTGATATATTCAAGGGATTTTCCTCCCTGGTGATGCATAGAAGGCAAAGAAATAACAAGTTCCTTCAGGCAAAAGCCAGAAAAGCTGCTCTCTTGCAAACTGTGATTAAAAAGAGGACGTGGCATCCAAGTAATACCAAGAAAATTTATGGAACTGAAGTCACAATTTAAAAAAAAAAATTTATTCCCTCAGGTTTTATGTACAATAATTACAGACTACTGTACAAAGGTGTAAATCGTCTTTGCTTTGAATCATTGTGCATATGCAGCTTAGTAGACATGTTTAACATTCAATTTGAATCTCAGTGCAAGTAGGCACTAAAACATCCAACATACCTCCAAGGTATAAAAAGTTTTACCAGTTTTACAGGTTTCTCCAGCATACTTTGTTACAGTGCAAAATGCTATGAATTAAGGTTTCCTTAGAAAATCCATATAAATTAAACACATATTGCACACGTCCCAAGCAAAATTGTAACAAGTTTGACTTACTGAGCGAGCTTGATGCTTTTGTAAATATTGCCCCCTCACAAGCACTACTTCCTCATGGCTGTTTGTGCCAAATATGCGTGGTTCCTATTCCAAATGTTAATAACTGTTTATAGCTCTTGCTCTAAAGTAATTCATCTTGAACAGGCTGCTTCCTTCCAGTAGCACTGTAACTAAACACTTAAAACACAGTATTGTTTAAATTCAGAATGCAGGTGTATCGAGCGCTAACCATTTCAGACACTTGCACCCCTGTTTTCTGGGAAGGTATGAAACCTCCACTGCTGAAGATGTGAGGACATCGTTAGTACTTAAAACTGCTAAGCTAACATTGCACCCGCTACGTTTTGAACAGTAACACAGGTAACAGAGGTACAAAATTCAGAGAACAAAATCTAGCTGGGCTGAAGCTGGTTACTACATTCTGTGCACTCAGCAAGTAAGAAATGGTGATGAAGGTAAAAAGCATCAATCTTGGTAGCTCTGCGTTACCTTAAATCCTTACTAGCCTTGAAATTTGAAAGAACGAGTGCACATGAATGCAGACAGTAACTCTGCGTTTCAGATGCTTATGCAAAGCAGAAAGGTGAGAAAATAGCTCAGGAACGAATTGGTTCTTAGCCAATATGCACAAAGACGCTACTAAAACCACTGACGTCAAAAACAGGAAAAGTGAAGCACGTGCCTTGCAGGATGACTTAAAACAGCTCAGGGTTACCTGCAAAATGCTCTCACCATTTAACTTCTCACCTTCCCTTTGCTTTACCATATAGACTGTCTATGTCATATACAAAAAAAAAAAAATCTCTTCTGAAAACACTTCTGCATTTGATTCAGATCGGTCACTCAGAACATGAGTGGAAGAAAAAGTGATTTTTGGTACTATGGCATCCTCCAGCCCCTGTTCTGCAGACATAGCAATATCCGTACAGTACTTTCTAAAGGCAGGTCCCATCTTATGTGGTTACATTTAGATATTAAGTCCTTAGTAAGGCCACATGCTCCTTGTACAAGCGATGAGATGAAACATTAATTTTGATGCATTTTGGAATTTTTATACAGAGAGAATATATTTACACTTCAAGTGTCTACATTAAAAAAGGGGGAGAGGGGCTTTGGATCAAGAGGGAAAATGTGACATTCACAAACTGGAAGGCTGCTGGATTGCTGGGCCTGGCTCACACTCCCGAAGGTCGTCCTCTGACCTCATGTACATTAGGAACACGGTGACAGTGGCAAAAGTAGCTGCGTTAACGGGAAAAGCGCGGAGCAGGGTAGAGGTCAGACCTCTCGTGAACACCCTCCAGCCTTCATCGTGGTAACTCTTCCTCATACAGTCTAGAATGCCCTTGTACTGGGTGACTCCACCAACTCCGTCTGCCTGAAGCCGGGACTTGATCACATCCACAGGGTAGGTTGAGAGCCAGGATACAATTCCTGATATCCCTCCTGAAAACAGCAGCTTGGGAATAACAAAACTGTCTTCAGCTTCGCAGCCTAAGTATCTGGTCATACAGTCATAGGTCAGGAAGTAGAAGCCAAAGCTTGGTGTCTCCCTTATGAACGTAGAGACCATGCCCCTGTTGATACCCCTCAGCCCTTCCTTTCGATAGATTTTGATCAAACAGTCCAGGGAATTTTTGTAGTTCTTTGTCTTTAATTTGTATTCACCTGTTCCTTGAAGCTGCATTCTTGTCTTGGCTAGCTCCATGGGACAGCAGATGACACACTGAATAGCCCCTGCAGCTGACCCGGCAATAAACTGGTTTAGAGGAGTGTCTTTTCCAAGGGCACGAAGTGTATTTCCTTGTACACCAAACACAAGTGCGTTAATGAAGGTAAGTCCCATCATTGGCGACCCAATGCCTTTATAGAGTCCAAAAGCCTAGGGGAAGAAGCAAGATAAAAACTTTTAAAAATAATAATAATAATAATATAATAATCTGATAATCTCCCAAAACAGCCCAGAAAATGTACTTTCTGGTTCTCACGTATGTTTTAACATTCTAAAGGTATCCAGTAGATAAGTAAGTGCAACCTTGCTTTGCAATAATAATTTGATTGCTAACTAAGATATAAACATCTTAAAATAATATTTCTAGCAGTACAAATATATACATGCATATTTTTGAGTAAGGAAAATGAAAACTTGAATAACTAAAATTATATATAGTACATTTTATCTTCTTAATAGCTGAAAACTTAAGGTCATCCTTATAGTCTTATAGGTTCAGTGTAAACCTAATTTATTCACTCACTGCTTAGATGGCTTGCATTTTCTGTAAATTACTTATTCAAGGAACTAGTTATTCCATTTTAAAAGTATTTCAACTCAGAATTGAACCTTTCAGCCTAGTGGTCTTTTTAGGAAGTTTTTGGCAAACTTCTGAACATAAGCACCCAAACCTGAGACCTCCCATGCAAAATACTTAGTTGTGTGCCAAAACTGCAATATCTGTTTCGTCAGGTTCATGATATCATCTTCTTCTGCAATATTTGCAGTTTTGTCTATTTGCAGCTTTCTCACCCTTATAATACAAAATATATAAAGATACAACATCTAAAAGTGATTAATTTTGTACTTACAGATTCTTGCTTTATGATGGACTGAAAGCAATGGAAGGTCCCACGATAGAGAGGTTTTTCTACATTTTGAACTTGTAGACGAACCTGTAAAAAGTTGCATGAGATGTTGATTTGTATATCAAAAGTGGTGCAATTGGTAAACTAGTGTCTTGTGCATATATGGAGACTTGCTATAGCAATGTGTGCATATGGAAAGACTGGACACTAAAATGCCATATGTGCAAAATTGCTTAAAATATTCTGTAAGGGTTTTGAATGATTTTTCAGGGAAAATATATGAAGGGAGGAGGACTATTAACTCAACTTTTTGTGAAAAACTAGCAAAATTGAATGTGGAAGTACAACGGGGTTTATAGTCTCGAAAGCTTCTGGTAGAAATTCTCCAGTGCTGGCTAAAAAAAGCATTTCCTTTCTCTACCTGCCTGTACTTCTGTCCACGGTAAAGAATATCTGTACAAACCTGACGGTGCATTGCATTTTATAAAATTTTATTTACAGTTTTATCATGAAATAGGGATTGGTTTAGAGGAATGGAGACTTTCAACAATAGTGTGTCTGACTGCCAGTCTCGGGCCACTTAATAGGGATCTTATTTTTCAGAAAGCAGATTTAAAGAGGCTCTTAAGATGTCATATTAAAAGGAATAAAACCCATACTTGTCCCTTTAAATCTTAGTCTTTTCTAAGCCTGTTTTTTAACCTGCTGAAAGCAAATGATTCACAAGGTTGTGGCTGTCCTGGGCCTTTGTTAGGTGTTCCATTGACCATGCACAATATATAATTTCTATGTAATTTACAGTTCACATAATCACTTTGTTTCTCCAAAACTGAACAAATTGATGCTACTGGGACATTGAGACAGGCCCACTTTCTAGTTTTTAAACTTAAATGAAGTCAATCAGTTCAGTTTTTCCCATTAATTTGTCTTTCACACACTTCAAAAAGGTTGAGTTGGTAAAGTTAGAAATCTGGTTTTGATTTCCAGCATGGAAAGCTGTATTATTTTTCAGCGACAATGTTTATCAACCCATCAATGCTGCTGTAACTCCAGGGCCAAAAAAACAACCAAACAAAAAGTCCTAAAAGTCTGAAGTAAGCAGCAACACCATCATGATGATGAAAGACCCTTAAAGTGACATAGGTTCAGAATGGATATGGGAGCCTGGTTGGTCTGAATTCCATGCTGAGGTTAGTGTTCTTAAAGGAAAAAATCTGTTCCATATTAGTGTTTTTAGCATAAATACAGCATGCCATTCTGTGTAAATCAAAACTAAGTTTTAGCATCTCTTTAGTACGTACACCACTGTATACAGCCCTGCACCAATGCTATGCTCCCCTCAAGCCTTTCCAATTTGAGCAAGCTTTTAAATCATCTTTGGATTAGAAGTAGGCTTACAGCAGGAGGCAGAGAGAGACCTCACCTCATGGTGAGGTTTCAGTAGAAGCTTGGGCTTTTTTAGGGTGGGGGTATTAAAACCACTCAAGCAACAGCCCCATAAGCTCTAAAGGAGCTTTCATAATTGCCCCAAACCAAGGCATATTTACAGTTTCACAAGTATTGTTTAAAGTCCAGACCATCTAAAGTTAAGGACTTGGACAGGTATGGGTATCAAAAGAATTCCAAGTTAGGAATCTTGTTAGTTTAACTCCTTTATACTCTTGTTTTTAGTAGTGTCAAGTTACTGATAGTCTATATCTAGGTTGAATTTCCTGTTGACATACAGCTTTCCTTGTTTCTGCCTGAATAATCTGTGAAATATTGAGCATTTAAGCCCTGTTTTCTGTTTAAAAGATTCAGAAAGCTAAAGTCCAAGTTTAACAAGAATAAAATGCATCTTAAATGTGAGCAGTGATGACCACCTGGGCTACAGGGGTTGGCAGAATGACAGAGAAGGTAGGAAATGCATATAAAACTATTTGTCATGGCTGTTTTTTCCATCGTCAAGGAGCTCTTACGTATCATGTACAACTATAAAAGGTGGATTATTTACCAAGGTAAGCGCTCTGTTTTATTCATTGCCTAATGAGCAGGTTCTCCCTTCATCTGGCCTCCTCCTTCTTGAAATCTTTGTTACTAAGGCTTTGAGTCCAATAGTGGCATTTTGTAATTTATCACTAAAGACCCATAACAAAGGGATCCAAGACTAAAACAAAAAAAAAAATCCCCAAATATTTAATAGCATGTGAAGCAGTTTAGAAGTTTGAGCAATGAACTGTTGAGCACATGTAATGGATAGGAGCTCAGCAGCATCATGCCTGATACTCAGAGCCACAGTATGTGGGAATAAATGCATACCAGAAAGAAGGCCCAGAATAAGACTTTACATTAAAAACAGGGATATTTAACCCCCACTCCCTCCATGTCATAGATGTATAAGAGGGACACATCAGTTTAAAAATAAAAAACCAAAAAGCTTCATATGTATTTTAGATTTTTATTTGAACTATTACATTTTGGAATAAATTAAGACTGAGAGAAACAGAAGTGTTCACCTGGGCTATACTTACTAGGTAACTCTCCCGTGATGAGGCTTATCTGTCATCTACAACAAAGTAACACTTTTGCTGTTAATGAAGACAGCCCCTAGCTCAGAAAGTAAAGGCAGTTAAAAGCAAAAAAGCAATTTTAAACATTTCATCAACAAACCAGGGATAGAGAGCTTGCCTTTTCTGAGGTCAGCTCAGTTGTGGGTTTCTCAGTGCAATTTTATAGATTTCATCTCCTTGCATGTCCCACCAACCCCCTCCCTCCTCGTACTTGGGCCTGTGAAACATGATCACTCAAAAAAAAAAAAAAAAAAAAAAGAAATGGAGTTGAGGGTGAATTCTTGATCTATGCAGCTTTCACTTAGGTTAAAACCTTAACATCTAATGCATCTATTCCTTTAAACACTATAGTACTATTAAAAAAAAGGGTTAATCTTAACACACATGTACATATACAACAACTTATACAATGTCTTTATTTTTTTAAGAGACCAGTTTTAGTGTTACTTCTCCCACATACAGTAGTGACTGTGCTAGCCACCTGATAACACAAACAATATTTTCCTCTATCAGGAGGAATATGAAGATGCTGTCCTAGGAAGAGATGCTGTCCCTTCTAAGGGTATGAAAAGTGTGTGCTACCCTGGATTTAATAAAGGCAGTAAAGTCATCTGGAAGCAATCCATTCTGCAACACTGTACATCAAGATTTTTTTTTCCTGAAGCTAATATGGTTCTTATTTTGCATTAATAGAGCTGCTAGGACTACTAGCACTAGACTCCCAATTTTGCAGACACTTAAGTGTTTAGTTTCATGCACTCTAAGCTGTTCCACTTTAGAAAGAAACGCACATGCTTAACTTTAGTCTGAGCAGGGAATTTTAGTAGTTTTGCTGGCTTCAGTGCAATGACCCATCACCATGAGTTAACCACATAAGACTTGGCAGGAAAAGGGGGAAGAGCGAGAAAAAGCCTTTTCTGTACTGCCTTAAGAAGTGCAAGTCTGCATAACACCATCTCCAAAAATATTTACTGGAATTCAACAGAATTACTTAACAGTCAGATTTCTCATAGGGTGAGAAATATATATGCAATATTTACTGTTTGAACAGCTTGCACTTGACAGACAAGGACTAGTACCCACCAGCTAGGAAATGTTCTGCATGGCTTTAACCATGTGGCTAGAATATTCAGTATGGCGATGACCTCTGTAATACCATCAGCCCTTTGCACAGCTAAATGCAGTAGGGCAGGGACCTCTTCCAAATATAGCTATGGCAAGTGGCATTGCTGTCTGCTGCAGTCAAGTGATCTGATGTATTAATTTAGTAGCGAATATCCTGGACTCCCTGTTCTATTCTTCCGCTGAGAGACTTTGGAAAAGACTGCCAAAAAGTGACTCAAGTCATCATCCCATTTTGAAAAATGGGCTTGAGCACTAGGGATCCTGTTGAAGGGCCTCCCATAAGGCCTTAAAGCTTTCCAGAAAAATCTTCTCTTTGAAGAACTTAGCTACTCTTAGTATAATCATGCATAACGCATACTGCTATATGATTGTCAGAATAAGCAAAATCAGGTTTTCACTTGGAAAGCCAAAAAAAAAAAAAAAGAGGAAAAAGGCTCCAAATAAGCTTCATGCTTGTACGCTTGCACCCAGTGGCTAGTATAACAAATTAATGTTTGAAGAGCAAGTAGCAGAGCTTGGGGGTGAGGAGGGCAAGGAAAGCAAACAAAAAAAAAAATCCCACAAGAGCAAATATTTCAACCTAATAGAGGTTTGTGTTACAGGTGCAGGTCGAGGCCATTTTAGCAGTTAGTGATAAACAGCTGCAGAGAAACAAGCTTAGAACAAAATTAAGTTAAATGCAAGATCACGTGTCCAAATAAACTGATGCTGTTATGCTGCTGAACTTGTGGCTTAGGCCAGCTTGTGTCATGTTACTGGGCGAGTTAGACACACGCACAAAAAAAAAAAAATCACTTCTGAAGATCTGGAGACTCCACAAGACTATAAACTCATAAGCTCAAAAGACTCATTCCAAGATTGCCATCAAAGCTTCTACAGTGTCTGGGGATTTTAATTCCTCCCCCGTTCCTTGGAATAACTTCAAGTTCCCTACACAGAGACAGAAGTATTTCATAATCGACCCACCTTAACGGTATCAAATGGGTGTCCTACAAGCACTCCGGCAGCACCTGAAACGAAACAAAGGGCAGTTCATGACTTTTCTTCCCCAAACTGGGGCTGCGGTTGTCCTGGGGCACAGTATTAATCTCAAGCAGAAGGACACGGTGTTGCTGGCAGGCCAGCTAAGGAGCGTCCTTGCAATGAGGAGCTGGAGCGAGGGCTGAGGCCTGCAGGCAATGCTGGATGCCCCCGTGCCTTAGCCAGGCTGTAGTCCTGCACGCAGGGATGAGGTGTGGGACTCTATCCCACCGGAGCAGGTCCTGGCCTCGGCCAGAGGCCATGCAGGGGGCAGAAATCAGCAGTTTCCCGTGAAGCAGGATGCTCCACGTGCCTGCCGCCTTCACTATGCGGACCTTCCCACTTCCAGAGGGGCGGGGAGCACGTGCAGGAGGAGCATGCATTGCCAAAAAAAGGAATTTCTGGGAGTCACATGCTGACCCTTTAGTTATCTGCTTTAATCTGAACCCATACATTTTGCATCAAGAGACAAGTCTCAAAACATGCTCTCTCCTCTCCTGCTGCAGGACAAAGAGTTAAATCCGCTGACGTCCTTGGCCCGCAGCAAGGAGTACAAACCGTGCTCGGATGCACCCACACACACGCGTGCGGAACGAGAGCGCGCCTCCCTCCCGCCCAGGGCCAGGGGCGGGTGTCCCTTCCGCGCCCGCGCGGGGATGAAGGCTCCAGGCTGCCCAAGGACGCTGCAAGGGCCAGCGGAGGCGCAGGACGGTCCCCGTCGCAGAGGCGGCCGCACGCGCTGGCCCCGTTCAGCGCGCAACATCCCGGAGATGCGACTGGGGTGAAGCGGGGGAGAACGCAGAGCCCTCCCGCGGCAGGACGGCAAGGGGAGCGGGGCAAGGAGAACCGCCGAGACGGATGAGGAGCGAGCCTCTCCTGGGGGGAGCCTCACCACGGAGGAAGCCAGAAATAAATAAAACAAAACGGTCGATGTCTTGGATAGGAGCAGGATGAGACAGGCCACGTACACAGAGCTACACACACGCTCCGCTCGTGATGTAACCGCGGGCTGGAAGCGGCTCCAGCCCAGGGGCTGCCGCCTCCCCGGCAGCGCCCGCCCCGCGGCCCCGGTAGCCGGCAGCGGCCCCGGCTCGGGCGGCCTCGGCCCTCAGCTCCCCGTTCCGAGCAGCCTCGGGCTCCGAGCCGCGGCCCTTGCCGCGCCGCAGCCCCGCAGGCCGCCCCGCTCCTCACCGCCAACGCATCCAGCGAGGAAATCCAGCGCCATGACGGCAGCTTGCTGCGGCGGACCCGGCCTCCCGCGCTGCCGTTACCGCCGCTGCCGTTACCGTCCGTGCTGCTGCCGCCGCCCCCTTTCTAGCGCCCCGGCGCGGCGGGGGGCCGGGCCGCGCGCTCCGCCCCGCCGCGCCCGGAC
>PTEX01000006.1:3092859-3275494 GCA_003342815.1 Eudromia elegans | reverse complement strand
GCCCGGCCGCTCCCCCCGCCGGCCTCGCCGTCCCCAGCGCCGCCGCCGTGGGGCCTGGCGGCTGCAGGGGGTCCTCTCCGAGCCGCTCTGTGCCTCGCGGGCCGTGCCCGGAGCGGACCCGCCCAGCTGACCCGAGGTGTGAAGCAGCAATGGGAAATCTCGAGCCAGATTTATATTTATTTCCCCTCCTGTGCAAAGAACACAAGTGAAAAATGATGAGGACATTGACAAGGAGGCCTCAAAGTACATTAAAGCAGTCCAGACCCTGACTAACAGCACCTCTTGTGCTGTCACTGCAGCCCGCAAGCAGGTGAGAGGAAAGGGGAAGCACTTGGCGAGCCCCCGGCCTGCTCCGTGCTCTTTGTTTTTCCATCCCTCGGGAAGGACGCTGGCTCCGGTGGCTTCCTTCTTGCCTCTAGACACCGTCAAATCAAACCAGTCACCCGTGCGCCCTCAGGACCACTTGGATTCCCCGCTGGATGTGCCCATCCCGCCCGGGGTAACCAGATGACGCCCAAGAGGGCACGTGAGGGGAGCCGGTCACGGCCCTTGCTGGAGCACAAGTGGCTTTGGCAGCTGCGTGACTCCTGCCCAGACCCATAACCTCTCAAACCCCACCCTGAGATGGGGACCTTTAGCCTCTCTGATCCCACACACCTGAAGTTAGCACTTGAAATAAGAGAGGTGGCCCTGGGCACGAAATATTCACACAAACGCAGATATTTTCCCTGAATAATTTCTCCGAGTAGAGGTGCGGGTGGCTTGGCGGAACCTTGTCTGCTCCGGAGAGCGCAGGGAGGAGCTGCTGTGCACCACGCTGCCTCCAGCGGGTGCCTGGGTCTCTCTCGAGGCTCAAGCCTTGGATGGACCAGGCTACAGCATTCCCAAACAAGGCGTTTTTGAGCTCTTCTGCAAAGTCACCAGGGCAATCTGCCTTGGAGGAGCTGCTCTTACCACCAGAAGCTTTCCATAATTTAACGTTCACCCACAGTGAACATGAAAAACAATTCATTTCCTCTATTGTTGCAGGCGCCCTTAAGTCATCAAGTCCTAGTCTTTTCTTCTCTGAATTATATTGATGATGATATTTAAATCTTTGATTCTTGTTACTCCCCCATAGACTTCCTTCAGCTGATCTGGACTTCCTTGAATGAACCAGAAACCTTGATGAGAAAACAAGGGGGCAGGATGACTTTGTATATATGCTGACAACACTCTTGTTCATGTATCAGAATATGAAATTTACTCTTCCTTTTCTTTTTCCAATAGCCCAATAATTTTTGGCTTGTGCTCAGCCCATGACTCATTATAAACCCAAATCCTTTTCTGCAGCATTATCTTGTATTAGCCCAGTGTTTTTCTCTTGTGTTTTTCCTGGTGGTCCATGCCCAACTGCTTTTCCCAGATGGCTTTTCCAGTTTGTCAACATCGCTCGAATTCTCACTGTGTTGTCCGGGTTTGTGCAGCCCTTCCCAGGTTGCTGTAATCTCCCAAGGTCTGTCATGTCCCTGCATGCTTGAGCTGTTCCTAATAAGCTTCACTTAATGCTACTGAGCTCTGCTGTAATAGGCATGTGCTTCAGATGGTGGGGATTATATTTAGCAGGGAGAAAAGTGAGGGTTAATAGGTAGAAAGTTTGCTATTTCAGGGGAGACCTTCTCACATAAAATGCAGATGCATATATGTCACTAAGCACTGAACATGTGTTGTGCTTGGGTGTGAGCTCTGTGATAAAAGGAAGGAAGTCAGAGTTTGGCAGCATTACTTGTATCAACTGTTTTGTGCATTGATACAGAGCTATGTGTGTGCGTGAAAGTATGCAGTTTGGGAGAGGAGAGCGAACCTGTTGCTCAAGGAAATCCAGACCTAATTATTCTCCTCTTAACTCACGCCGTTCTGGATAGTTCAAAGGCTGTGTCTGATCTTGCATCCGCTTTGCTGACGGGTAACGCCTCCGACTCGGAGCATCAATAAGGCATCGCCTGCAAGTTCTTGTGCCCTTGGGGCTCCTGAGAGCTGGCTCAGCCGTGGTGGCTTTCTCCAAACGTTGCCCACAACTAGCAGGGGTGCATTCCTAGAGAACTGCAGCGAGGGCCTGTGTTTTCCCTGCTTTTTTCTTTTCTTCCCTTTTTGTTTGGGAGTATTTAGCTTCTCTTTTGGATGGCACCATGGCCAGCTCTAGAAGGGCTGGAAGAGGAAGAATTTCCTTTCCTACACTCTTCTGGCCCTAGTCCGTCTTTATCTTAGAATCATAGAATCATAGAATGGCTAGGGTTGGAAGGGACCTCTAGAGGTCATCTAGTCCAACCCCCCTGCACACGCAGGGTCCCCTAGAGCATGTGGCACAGGGTGATGTCCAGGCGGGTTTTGAAGATCTCCAGAGAAGGAGACTCCACCACCTCTCTGGGCAGCCTGTTCCAGTGCTCTGTCACCCTCACTGTTAAGAAATTCCTTCGCAAGTTCCTGTGGAACTTTTGGTGCCTCAATTTGTGGCCGTTTCCTCTAGTTCTATCACTGGCCACCACTGAGAAGAGGCCAGCCCCATCCTGCTCGCTCCCTCTTTTGAGGTATTTATATGCATTAACCAGGTCCCTTCTCAGTCTTCCACAGCAATACAGTGCTGCAGCATCACAACACCAGTACTTGCTGTGTCATCCAGAAAAACGCATCAATTTCTATCTTTGTGTTGATCTGGATTTGGGTCTGGCTCTCTGAAGGAGAGTCCTCTTCAAGGACTCTCGGAGATGTTAACTCTTCGTGCCCAGCTTACATGTGGCCAAGGTGGCATTTAGACCACGTGCACCCAGCCCTGTGAAGGGGGCACCCCTGCTAGCAAGGAAAACCTCGCACTTCGCAGAGACTGCAGTTCCAGCGCATCTAGAAATGAGGACCATCTAATGCTTCACTGCACGGCTGACAATCTAAAGCAACAGCATATACATCAAAACAATGAAATGACACAACAGCTGGGACACAATTTTTAGTATGAAAGAAAAATTTATAAGCTGAGCTGTTCTGTGGAAGTGCCCAATATCTGAAAAAGATTCTTCTGCAAGCAAAATCACTCAGTATCTTTGGGTGGATTCATATCCATTTCCCTAATTTTCCTGAACTGTTGTATTTTCCCTGCTCAGTGTTATGCTGTTGGCTCAGATCTTGGTGTACTCCATTTCCTGAAGATGCAACTGGCCTTGAAGACAGAGCTTCTGTGGTTTTATTCATAGCAGAGTAGATGGTTTTATTATCCATTAACTTTATAACCACAAGTAGGGTGTTCACTGGTGTAATTATCCCTCTGGCTTCAAAGATGCTATATATCAAATGTTGAAACTCCGTTGCCTGATAAAATGTTTTGATAAGGCTAGTGTTTCTAAACATGATAAAACAGGTCTAATACACATGTTCAAGTCCTGTTGAAACAGCTGCTTTGCTTACACATCCACAGAGAGAGAGAGAGAGGGGGGCTCTGAGGTCCTCCAAAGTGTCCTGCTCATGAGCTCAGGTTGTGAGGTCCCCTCAGTTCCAAAAGAATTCATGGCAGTGATGGATGAATAATTGTTCGAGGTGATACATGGGAGTCTCAGCTTTGGAGCTGTGGAGATCAAGAGCTGCTGCTCAGTATGCTGTGACCACAGCTGTGAAGTGCCCTGATAAAGCTGAGATTATCCAACTTTTCCATAGTTTCTCACAGTGAAATGGAACATTTTTATTGTTAGGCACGCATATCACCTGGAAATCCCACCTTTGTAATTTTAAATGGAGGAGGCCAAATTCTGGCATGTGCTTTCTGTTCTTGGTCTTGGCTTCTCCTCCATAGCAATATTGTGTATGCAGAGGAGCATTTTTAGTTTGAGTTACTGGTTTTAAATATACTAGTCTATTGGAAAAGGCAAGTGGAAGAAGTGCTGCTTGCATTTAAAATAGTTATAATCCATAATGATTTGCAGCAAAATGCATCCATATTCATATTCATCTGGCTTATGCTTTGTTTAAAATATAAATCCACGGCCAAAATCCCTGTGTGCTTCCCTGCAGCAGGTGAGAAACTCAAAAACACAAAATAGGGAAAAAAAATGTTTACAAGAGTTAGTCCAAGGTCCTTTCCTCAGCAGTACTTTTAATTTTAAACAAGAATGTTACTCAGTCACCCACCAAATATACTTGGGGCTTGAGCAAAAAAACAGTCTGTTGGAAAATTGTTCAGAAAGAAAGATAAAAACTCAGTATTTGGTATTTCTGCCACGTTTTCCAAGAGGGAAAATAATATTTTACAATATAGAGTAAACATCAAGGAAGTTGTTTCTGTGAAGTAAAAATATGCAGTTATTTTTAATTCACAGATAAGAAGATTGGTCCTTGTCCTTCATTCCTAAGGGAAACGGAAGCAGAGCTAAGAGGAGAACAACTTCTGCCCAAATCCCAGCTTCATTTTTAAGCCACTGTGTTTGTTTTTATAGCAGCAATTCTGTAAGGCAAATATTTTTTCCACCAACAGCTACATAGATATACTTTCAACATGATACTTGAAATCCTTTGGCACAGTTTGTATCCACAAAAGGCTGTTGATGGAGAGACCAGGTCTCCTGCAGCACCAAACTGCTCAGCTGTTTAACCCTGCAGATCGCAGTGCAGAGAGCAGGGAGAAGGACTGGGAGCGAGCGAGCCCAGGAAGCGGGGATGTGCTGGGAGGCGAGGCCAGCAAGGTTTATGGGCAGGTATATTTGCAATATCTTGGCCTGTCTTCGAGATAGCTTCCTGCTGGGTCACACGTGGACTTACAGCAGTCATCAGCGATGTGTTTGTTATGGCGTTAGTCAGACAAAACGGCATCGGTTTGTCAGGATCTCTGAGATTCCAAGAAAAGCTTCAGAGGCCTCCAGGAGAGCGGGCAGAGACACAAACTGGGGGAGATAAACGAGGCGCTGAACCTGTCGCGGTGGTCGGAGGCCAGTGCTGTTTGTACTGGGCGCTGGGCGCTCTTTGCTGCAGCTGCTGTGGAAAGACCTGGGGCAAGCCCTGGCTTGGAGACGCGTCTTCTCCAGCCTGACCCTATGGAAAAGATCCCGCTGACATCCAAGGCACAGACCGAACACTTCTGCCTGCGATAGGGCTGTGCATGTCGCTTGCAGGGGCTCATGGCAGGCACTGCTGAGTCAGCACAGAGCAGGCGGGCCTGGTACCAGTAGCTGTTGGCCACACCAGGGCTGGAGTCTGCGTGGACATTTAACTTGATGGGTAACACAACTTTTAAGGGAAATGATTCCTTTTTGCTTGAGTGCGTTGGTTAATGCTGCATGGTTTCATTTGCTCTCCACTCCCACAAGGAAAAAAATCTTCTTAAATTCTTTTGTTTATCTGCCCTCTTAGCCTAAGCTCATAATAACACCGGTATTTAGATTTTTTTTTCTGATTTTGTTAGTGCTGCTTTTGCCAGCTAAATACCTTTGTAACAATCTTTCCCATGTGATTTTAGCAGCTGGTATCAAATTCTTAAATACCAATGCTTTACAATCCTAGAGCCGGGTTTTGTTCTCAATTTCCAGGTAACCGAGGTTGTTAAACAGCTTTGGTAGTTCAGGTGGGCAGAAAGAGAGCGGGCTAGTCAAAATGATGGCACTTTGGACATAACATCTCATACATCTTTCACTGGGCTAAAGCAGATGAGGTCTGTGTAGGGGGACATCCTGAGAATACTGGGGCAAAAGACCTAGGGATGGAGGCCCTGGAGAGAGCGCTGGGGCTGCAGTGGCAGCATACACGTGTTTTGTGGTTGTTGCTGTTCCTGTGTCTGGTGCCCCCACCAAAACAGCTGTGGTTTAGAGCTACAAACAGCTGAACTATCTCTGCTGCTAACAGGAGGCTTTGGGCAGCACCTTAATATTGTCGTGACAAACAGATACTGCCCTCCTGCCAGGCAGAGGCAGGAAGGTGAACGTCTGCCCTGTGGGAGCAGGGCGAAGAACTTCCCATCTCTCCAAGCCTGCGGCCATCTCAGGACTCCATCAATCTGTCAATTAGAGAGCAGGAAAATGTGCAAGGTGCTGGAAAGGGGCTCAGTGTGCAATTAGGAAGTCAAAAGCAGTCCTGATAAGCCCTCTCTGCAGCAGAACTGGCAACTCCTTCCAAAATACGGCTGTTTAGACTGGCATAACATCCTTTACAGGAGTTGACTGACATGCTCCCTCTTTCTTATTGGAAATATTATCATTTTGGGAGAAGGTTTAAATCACATCTAAAAAGAACCCAGAGAGCAATGCACTTTTGAATACATATTTTCTTATGGGTGTTTTTATAGGGTGGGGGCTCACACTGCTATTTCCCCACGAATCACTCCTGAGCTGAGATGTTTGGGTGCCTCACGAGTGCTCAAAGCTGCCTGGTGACCCTGTGGTGGGGGGCACACGTATGCCTGCAGCCCTGATGAGAAGATTACACATAGAGAGGTTACTTTCTTTGGAAATGTGTCTGGAAATGACACAAATTACATCAGCTTCCCAGTGGTGAAATCACTGACCGTCTATACCGGGCTAGAAGTTGCCACTGCTCAGAGTGGTTCCTTCACTGGCTTTGTTTGCTTTGCTGTGAAATACCTGCCGTGAACCTCCGAGTCCTTGGTATTATTGGCTTTTATCTCTTACCTGACAACGAGACAGTTTGATCTGAAAGCCCGCACCGTGACCACAGCCGGCCGGTCCACCCCTTTGTCCACCCCCCGACTCGCAAGCCAAGTTCCAGCCGCACGGCTCAAGGCTGCTCTTGTCACTGCCGCCTCTTCTGCGATTTGCAAACAGCCCGGTGACGTAGCAGGGGCTCCTGCTCTTTGAACAATCTCTTCAGTCAAGGATTTTCTAAAATAATCTGCCCAGAAATTAATAGGTCTGCGTGCGAGTCTGGTGTAGAACAGCGCAGCGGGGATAGAAAACACAGCCTGTAATGCCGTGGGATGAGACAGGGAGGGTTTCTCAGCCAAGCCGGCCTGAGTGCCTGGCAGGGGGTTGCAGAGGCTGAAGAGGACGGGCTTTTCTCCCACTTTGTAGAGTGGTCATGCCCTGGGAATGACTGTAGAAGGAGAGGGGCAAAAGGACACTTCTGCCCTTGTATCTCACCTGAAAGCTCCCACTTACCACTGATTACCCACCTATCTCTTACTGCTTACCCCATCCGCCTCTTTGGTTCACACACTTGAGCCAGTCCTTTAACCTTGCTGCCCATTTAGCCATGAACCTCTTCCCTCAGTTTGAGTGGGCAGAAGAATGCCTCCACTCATGAAGCAAAACCCCAAAAAGCTTTAAGGGCTCCAAATCTCTACGAGGACTCCTGAAAAGGGAAGCTGAATTGTTCAGAGCTTTTTCTTTAGTGTGGAGATGAGCAGAAGCTGTGTAGTGAGGAGAAGCTGGGAAGCTGCCGCCCCAGGTGCCACTAGTTCAGCATCCTGGGGGAGGAAAGTACTCTTGCCCCACCAGTTCTGTTGGGTATCCAACCCGGCAGGCTGCTATATGTGTTAAACCATCTTAAAATCAAGAGGGAAGCAAGCAGTGGGCTGGTTTCTTGCAGTTCTGGGGGTGTTGACAGATAACAGCCAATGCAGTAACACGTGTTTCATTTCTCAGCTGAGATTTCCCTTAGGAATCACACCTTCGTACTTCCTGACATAGGAGCCCTTCTCCACCCACCCACTGCTCTGCTTCCAGCAGGCTCTACTCCCATCTCCATCACGTGGCAGCTGGCCCGAGTGAGTCACGCAGCTAAAATCACACACCCGGGCATGGGATACTGCCTTCCTCTGACGCAGGGCCAGACCCCAAGGAGAAGGGCTGGCGGCTGCTGTAGAGGACACAGTGGGTCCTGACGTGATGCTGCAGGTGCCCTTCTCTACTCCTTCTAGTCATGCAGTGATTCTAGTCAGAGAGAAAATCTAATTTCTCACGGTCTACTTCATCAACATGAGCGAAGCTATAATCAAAAGACTACCAGAATCTAGAAGAAGCTTTTTGCTGTGTACAACAAACTACCATTTTGATTGGAGTGTTAGAGTGAATGCGTGTGGAAGATGGTAAGAGTGAGTTAATTTTATCTTGCAAAAAGGAAGTCCCACAGCAGCTGCCACTGCTGCCCGGGGCACACAAGGACAGCATTGGGAAGGAGCAGGTAGAAGGAATGGAAAGGAGAGCACCTTTCCCCACACTTGGCACACATGGACTCTTGATGAACCGTTAATAATTCCTGTGCAGTTACCAGATGTAACAGGCAGGGTACTGAATAACTCAGTGCATTTCAGCAGCTACATTGCTGTCTCTCTAGATAATATTTTACTTCTGTTTTTAAGTTTTTGCTGTCTTTGCACAATGTTGCACTGTGGAATAAAATGTTCTCTTCAGTTCAGACCCCTGTTCAGTGAAGGGCTTGTTAGAAGTTGTGCGGAGGAGATTGACAGGAATTCTTTAGTATTCAGTTCGCAGAGACTCCCAGCTCTGACATGTGCTGTGAGCCACTGCCAATGTGGGCACATTTGGCCCAGCAGAACATGCACTTCAGAGAGAAACGGATTCTTGTGAAATGTGCTGGCGGCTTCGCGCTGGGGCCAAAGAAGCCCTCGGCTTCTGCCAGCGGCCGTGAAATATCTTCTCCCTTGGCTGCCAATGTGCCTGGGCTGTGACCCGGGGAAACCTCTTCGAGAGAAGTGCATTCAGGCTATGACTTGACTTGGCAAGTCTTCACCACATGGGGACTTCAGTTTGTTCTGGGCAGAACGTGGCTGCTCGTGCACCGAGGTGGCTGCCCTCCAGGGCCGTTGTGCAAAAATAGGCAGTGCCAAGAGCCAAGAGCCCAGAGCCCTTCCCTCAGCAGCACTTTTCTCTTTCACCTGCTGGGATCGGATTTTTTCCAGGTGGACCAAAATTCTCCAGAAAACCATGTTTGGCTTCCAGGACTGGGGGTGATCAGGAATCAAAAGTGAGGTTCTGAGGTCAGTCTCCTGGCAAAACCTCATCCTTCACCTTCCCCGGGTTGCAGGGGCTGGTGAGTGATGTGCTCCAGCAGCAACCATTCCCGCTCCTCAGCTGAACTGGTGATGGGGAGGTATTGGAAAGGAGACCAGGAGCCTGAGCTCCTCCAGGGGCTGGGGTAACCACCCTGCAGCCTGGCAGGGAAGCAAATGCTGAAGCAGTTGGGTTTATTTCTGGATTTCACTAGGTGCACACGCAGTGAGTAGGTGAAGATTCACGGGGATCTGGGTAGGGCTTTAGGGCTCACCAGGGAAGCCAAGATCCCTGGGGAGCATGGGAAGGGCACGAGCTCTGTCCTTGGCAAGAAGGGGGTCTGCTCCAACAGGACTGGGCTGGGGGAAAGGAGGGTCCCTTCCCCATGACACAGGGTGAACATCCCTCAGCAAACAAGGGTGCAAAGCCATCCTCTGGGATTAATAAATCCGATAGGGAATGTCCTCTTCGCAGCCCACGTAACCCGACCAGGCACCTCCCCTTGTGATTTTCCAGGCAGCGAGGCTCGGGGACGGGCGGCCCGGGCGCAGCGTTGCAGGGCTTCGCGGGATTACTTATTCACTGCGTGCCTGGAACGGGTCCCAGCCGCCGTCTCTGCCTCCCGTGTGCAGGCTCATTGGGCATGCAGCAGCCTCACAGCCCCCAGAGGCAAGCCAAGGCGCTAGGAAGGTGGTTCCTCCTGCAGATCACGCTGCCTCTGACGGACCTGCGGGGCTGTGTTTCTCCAAAGGCTGAATTGCAGCCCTCCCTTCTTCTGCTTCCCTAGCGTTTAATCAGGGTAACTAAGGCAGCAGACTCGGTCCGGATGGATTTCATTGCCGGGGCCATTGGAGGTAAATAAATCAAATAGTGTTTGTTGATGAAAGCAGATAGCTGTGTTTCCTTGTTATGAAGCTGATGGGCAGGTCCTGATGGCAGTGGTAGAGCTGGGTGTCTTTTGGTGGGGGCTGCTTGTTAAAAATGCATTCTTTAATAAGCGGGAAATGTCAACAGAGCAGGTTCACGGAGGAAGGAGCCCTGCAGATTGCTTGGCTGGGGTCGTTGCCCTACAATCTCCTCCAGCCTAGTGATGGAGCGAAGCTCTGATAGGAAGCGACTGCGTGGAAAATGCTGCATGCAGATACAAACCGGCAACCACCGCCCGGGCAGCAGATCCACTCCCGTCCGATGCCAGGGGGTCCTGGCCGGGGTCAGTCCTGGGCTGGGGGGCTGAGGGAGCATCCCCTAAAATGGGGAGGGGGTCATGGTTTTGTGTCGGTGCAGCAGGTCTGGAGGAGTGACGTTTATGTAATTCTAGGCTGAGACGTATTTGCAGCTCTGATGGGAATTTCACTGCAGGCTGCCGCATAGCAGGCTTTGATGTAGTGAATGTAGCTATATTTAAACAACAGCAAAATAGGTGTGCTTTAGTTTTAGACATTTTGAGGGCACTGCTCGAAACCCAGTTTAGTTCTAAATGATAAAATGTAGATGCTGGTCTCATTTCTTCTCTGAAATCTCCTTGTCAGATTTAGCATGGTCTCAAATAACAAGACAAGCGCCCTGGGGCCGCAGCCGGCAGAGAGGCCAGGTAAACCTGCCAGGTGGCTGAGCCGCAGCCCAAGCCCTGCACGTCAAACCCTGCGAGGCTCGGAGAGCTGCTGAAATTTGGCAGATTTTTCCTAACCAGAAGTGACCTGTGGCCTGGTCACAAATGGCCTTTTGCCAGGAAGGATCCTGGCAAGTTTTACCCTTTGCGCTCGCTGCCCGACCTGTGGACACCGGCCACGTTTGGCTGCTCAGGGATGCCCAGAGGTGCCCAATGCTCGAGTATGGCTTGGGATGGGCTCTTGGTGGGAGAGGGGCCTACAACTCCTCCCTGACATCTCTCCCTTCTGCTCCTCTTCCTTGTTGACTGCTAGAACCCCAGTGGAGCTTTGGGCTTGGTGTTGTGGCTGTTTGCAATGGCCAGTCCAGCTCTGAAGGAGACTCTGAGCCTCATCTTCGGTGTCATGGTTAATGTGATGATGCTGATGAGCTCGGCTCAGCTGGGCAGCAATGTTTGTGTTCTCTGCTGGGACTCCATTGCTTTTGTTGGCACTGCTATAACTGAACTACTTAACAACAAACTTCTTTTGCTGGGGAATGTGAAAAGTCAAAAACATGGGTCAAAACCATCCAGCAAGGCAGCAAACATCATCTGTGGTGCCCATGGGCCTGGGAAACAGGCCCAGGCAGGGGAATCAGCCTGGGCAGGAGCTGGTGGAGAATCCTCCAGCTGGAAAGAGAAATGTACCTGCTTAATTTAATGCACTTCACTCCCCTGCGTGCATCAATATTTTAAGAGGGACACTGGAATCTTGCAGTGGCAGACGGGTGTTTTCTGGCATGTCTCCTCCTGGGAGCTTGCATACAGAGCCTGCACGTGCAAGGTTTGAGCCACGGTCCCAACCCTGATGTGGGACAGCTCCCAGGGCTGGGACAGCTTTCCGGTGAGAGCAGGGATGTTTTTGGCACTGTGAGGCCGTTTCACAGCTGTGCTTGGTAGAGCTGAAGCAGACTTCACATTCCCAAAGCTGCTGCAAACCCAGCTGAACTGCATGAAGCAACCCAAGTGGCAAAGCAGATAACAACGGAGGCTGTGTTTAGTAAATGATGTTCTTGTGCCCGTGTTGTGTTTTCCGGATGTGTTGGAGAAAACACAGCTTGGGCACCTCAGAAAACAGCAGAGGTGCAGCCCCTTCGAGTGCCGTGGAAAGATCCGGCCTGGCGCAGGAGCAGACATGAATATTGTTGGGCTTTTCCTCTGAGCTCCTGCGTTGGTGGCCATGGGACAAACCCAGCACCTTCGGCCTGGGAAACAGCGATCTGCGGCAATTCCAGATGAAACCAGCAGAGAGAAAATTGTTTAGCAAGAAAATTTGGAGGTTTTCAGCAATGACAAAATGAGGCTGGAGGTGCAGGGAAGAGGCTTATCTCTAAGGGTGTCCTTGATGGCCAAAACAGCTGACCCTCCTCTGAGCAGGAGGTTGGGCTAGAGGCCTCCTGAGGTCCCTCCCAACCTCCCTTTGAGCTTGTATCTGATTCGAGCCCTGCTATCACAGCAAGCCAGGCCATGGCAAGGCCTGAGCAGTGATGACTAAGGGTGACTTGACTCTTGGGCCTGAGCCAGAGATCTGGGAAAGGGAAGCTGAGGCTTAGCCAACACTGCCCCACTCTGTGGCATGTCCAGGCTCCTCTGCATCCTGCTGCAAGGTTACACACCAGTCACATGTGGTTGACAAATGCTCGACCCACAGAGGAATATGCTGTCTCCGTGTCCCTCCAGCTGAAATAGCTACTGCTGGCCACTTCCAGGGAAATGTTGCTGGATGGAACTCAGGTTGTTTGGGGTTTGGGGCAGCTTTTTGCCAAGTACAGCTCTTGGGAACTTGCTCTCCATCCATTGCATCGTCCATGATCTCTGCTTCTCCCTGTGTCTCCAGGCCAGGGTTTTGCCTGCAGTGAAAAGCTATTACATCTGGTGGGCTCCATACAGCTACTTGCTGTCTATTGATTTGCTATTCTAGTGGTAGGGTCTCTCCTTATGTTAATTGCCATTAACTGCAGTTAATTATAAATGGCCTGACTAGTGAACAGACGACGAGTCATCAGGTTTTGTGCCTGCTCTGTGGGTGTATGCAGGGACTGCTGCAGCCTCTCCACGGTATCTCAGGCTGTCATCTCAGACCAAGCAGGCAGGAAAACCGGCTGCCTAAACCCCAGCATTTATCATTCACCTTGTTTTGCCGGTGTTTTCTTCCCAACGGGTGCAGTGTTACTGAATGGGAGCCCCACGGGATCCCGTTCCCATAGGCATCCTACACATAGCTGCCCTTTGTTGCTGCTGCTGTGCAGCGCACGTGAGGGTCAGGCTGTCTTCGTCCCGGGCTGTTTATGTCATCTGTCGCTGTACAGAGTCCCTCTTCCCTGCTCTTCACGGACTTGGCTTGGCTCCTCAGCTGAAAATCTTGGCTGCCCTGAGTGCTCTGGTGCTTCAGGAGCTCAGTTCATGGCAGGCTGGCAGGTTTGCAGGACCCACCTCTCTCCTTTGGCAGGAGCAGTGAAAACTTGATCTTGATGGTCTTTCTCCAGGCAGGGATATTAGTTCCCATTGAAATGAAAGTGAACAAGAGCCCTTTGGACTGAAAAGCGATGGGGAACAAGATGGTTTGGGGCAACCTGCTTTTGTTTGGTCAGTGCTGCTGTCTCCATCCTAACGTGTGAATGGAGCGATTGCTCCATAAGGGAAGCGCTTTTTGTCCAACATTGATCCAGACCTGCTGCCTTTGGGGTTGCAGCCCGCCGGCACTGCAGCACCAAGACCTCGGTCCGGGCTGGGGTGCTGGCGCCAGGGCGCAGCGCAGGCGCACGGGCACTCACCTGTCTGCCGGATGCGTCGGAGCTCGGTGTCCGTCTCCAGGTCGAGGGCGGCGATCTGGGGCAGTGCAGGTGGCTGGGGGCGCCTGGTGCGTGGTCAGCTGGATGTCCTGCTCCTCCCGGCTGTCCCATCCTGCCGTCGCTTCCTTCCGTCCCAAGCTTCTCCCTCTCGCTCGCTCTCCCTTTCAACCCGATCTCATTTTGGCTTTGAAACACAGAAGGCAGCTCTATGGCCCATTCACTGTCTCCGTGCTATTGATCCATCCTACTGGCAGATCCGATAAGGGTTTTTGCAGAGCGAGCCTCATTTTCCCTTCTGCAAGAAGCCTCTGCCTGTTGTTTTCTTGCGACTAAAGCCCTGCGGGCTTTGGCAGTGGGTGGCTCCCGCCGGCAGCTGCTGCTCCTCTCTGGAATACTGTGGGCAAGCTCCATGTTCCCGAGTTCCCGAGGCACTCGCAGGGAACACGCCGCCTGCACCAATGGCAGCGGCGGGCGCGCTTCCAACAAGTTCTTTGTTTCTTCAAAAAGAAGGAATGAACCCTGTCACTGTCTAAACCACAGGCCACCTGAAGCGCAGTGTTTTTATGACTTCCTGGCGAGCTCGTATGGGCTGTTTTATGAGCTTGATCCCTGTGTAAACAACCCGCATGGACACAGCCCCGTTGTCCCCAGGCTGATTTCCCTGTGGGTCCCTTGGCAGTTCTGTCCCTGGCAGGACTCGGCTCCTGGGCCCCTTGGCCGCCCGTGCGAGCAGACACGTGCGGAGGGGGCAGCGGGCAGCCCCATGGAGCTGTTCCCGCCTCCCTCCCCACCCGCAGTTAAGGCAGTGACTTTGTCTCACGGGATCCGCGCGGTTCCAGCCCCAGCGGCTATTTTAAGGCCTCAGAGTGAGCCTGTGTGCTGGCAGAGGGCTGGCAAATCCCCTGAGGCCGCTGAAAACGCGGCTGCTGTCAGCAGGGAGGGGGGGACGAGGAGCCAGCTGCGTGCGGGGCCGTGCGGCGCGGCACTAATCCAGAGCTTGATCCCGCTGATCCCGGAGTGGGGCTGGCAGAGCCACGCTGGGGGCTCAGACCAGCGTGGGGCTGCGACGCTCCCGCTCGGGGAGGCTCCGTGCGCCTCGCCAAGTGCACCGCGGCAGGCGGGGGCCCTCCTCGGCCCCAGCACCCCCAGCTGGAGCCCGGGGGCTTGGGGATCCGGAGCTGCGTCCCTCCGTGTCCCCCTCGCGCTGGCCCGGGCCAGCACTGCTAACCTTGTGCCTATGGTGTCTGTTGCAGGCGGCCTGAGCACGGCGGTGGGGTATCCGCTGGACACAGTGAAGGTACCGCTCGCCTCTTCATTTCTTGGCTGCGCGCTGAAGGCAAACAGACCCTTGTGCCTTTTTTTGCCCCCCTTTTAAGAAAACCAGTCTGGTAACCGAATGCTTTAATCTTTGTTCCATTCAACTCTCTCTTCATGTCACTCTGCTCATTTGGATGTGGGATTTTTGCTCTTTTTAAACAACTTAAATCGTTCAGGAATGCTGTTTCATGATTAACTAACTGGTTTGATGGTAAAGCATTACTGGATTAAAAAGCACATTTTTACACGTGCTGTCCATGTGTCAAAGCTGCCCCTGTGTTCCCAGGTGAGGATTCAGACGGAAAGGCGTTACAGAGGAATCTGGCACTGCATTCAAGAGACCTACAGGACAGAAAAGGTGGGTGCCCGCAGGAGCGGCTCCTCCAAGGGGCGGGTGCCTTGGGGCTGCTGCTCGGGGAGCAGGAGCAGAGGCCTCCGGGGCAGCAGAGCCGCTGCTCTCCTGTGGGGGGACAGGCCGCACGGACACAGAGCTGTTCCCTGGCAGAACGCTCAGCATCCAGCTCAGCTTCGCCAGCAGTAATAGAAACAGAAATAAGGTTGGCTCAGCAATACCAGGGCAGGGTTTTAGAGTGGATCCCTTGCTGTTCTCCCTTTTTAAAATTGTCTTTTTTTTTTCTCTCTCCTCTGTTTCCACCCAGGTCTGGGGCTTTTACAAAGGCGTGTCTGCCTCCGTCTTCTCGGTATCACTGATTTCCTCTGTTTCGTTTGGCACCTACAGAAACTTCCTCCGCAGCATCTGCAAGTGGCGATACGGCGCCGCCGACGCAAAGCCCTCCAAGCTGGACATTGTCCTTGCTGGAAGCGGCACAGGTGCCGTCCGGGTAGGTAAACAGTGGGAAGGGCATTGGAGGGAGAGCCAAATCCCGCTCTGGTGCCGGGGGTCACGATCTGCCCGGGGGCTCGGGCCGCAGAGCGGCCACATAAGGACCACGTAAGGTGGCTGAACTCGGGTTGCGTTTCCTGCTGCTGCTGCCAAGGTTCAAATCCCGTCCTCCTCCTTCACAGGTTATGCTGATGACCCCTAGCGAGGTGGCCAAAGTCCGGATGCAAACGCAGAGGCGACCGCATCCGTCCGCGGCATCTCCCCATCCCGCCTCCAAGCCCAAGTACCGAGGATCCCTGCACTGCCTGAGGGTGATAGCGAAGGAGGAAGGTTTCGGGGGCCTCTACAAAGGCTGCTCTGCGTTGCTCTGCAGGGACTGCTCCTCCTCTGCGATATATTTCCTTACCTATTCTGTTCTGTGCAACTGGCTTACACCAGAGGGGAAAAACAAACCAGGTAGGTACGAGAGGCTTGCTCTGCCTTTTGCTAGGTACGAGAGGCTTGCTCTGCCTTTTGCTCTGCAAAAAACAGCTCGCTCACGTGGTACCGTGCTCAGAGGAAAAGATATTCTCAGGAGGCATCGCCCAGCACTGAGGAGGCCTCACTCGGAAATGTCCCTTGAGAGGGGCACGTTTCATTATTTCCCTGTCTCGCAGAAGGGGCTCCCCCTCCTCCAGCAGCGGGGAGGGTGACCCAGGGCAAGGGCATTCTCCCTCCTGGCACATTCCTCACTGGAACAGTTCAGGCAGGGAAGCACTTATGCATTTCGGGTTCATTCTTGCCTATAGCTGCAGTACTGAGAGCAGCATTTCCCAGCTGCATCTGCCCTGAACACCCATTGCAGAGACGCGGTACCAGAACAAAACCAGTTTTCCAGTGGGTGACTTAGCCCTAAAAAGCAACTATCTACCTCGACCTTGGAGAAAACACCAGGGAGACAAACCAAGGTTTCTCCATGTAGCAAAGGGAATGTTCCTGAGGAATAGGAAAATAATCCTAAGCATTCCCAGGCTGCGGCGGTTCAGCGCCTCGGTGACGGGCTGATGGCGCTCTGTTCACGCCGTGTTGAAAGGGCCGCTGCCTCCGCACGGGCCAGCACAGTGCGGGCCGAACGAGCCCGCTGTGAAGCCGAGAGGCCACATGTTTTGCATGAGATCACCAGGAATACACACCTGCAAGAGCCATGCAAATTAGCTGCTGAAAAGAAACGCGGGTTAGAAAGGTAGCACTTGCTAAGCAGCTCGTGGAAAAAGCTCCTGCTCTTCCTCCCCTTTGCAAGGAGCAAAGTTTGCTGTTTGGCCATGCGCACGCCCCTGCTCCGCGTTTGCTGGACTCGCTGTGTGTTCTGCAGCTCTTTTTCCCTCTATTCTGCCAGAGCGGGTCAGGCGGTGGTCGCTGCTCCAGGCGCCGCATGCCGGGCGCTGGTCTCTGGAGCGTGCTGTTTAGATTGCTCCGTGGTGGAGGGGAGGCAGACACAAGGGGCCTGCGAAGGCAAATTCCTTGACGGAGACCACCCAGGCTGGCTGAATCCAGGGAAAGGATCGGAATTCCAGCGACATTTGATGGAAAAGCATTTCAAAAATGCTAGAGAGCCTACAGGAGTGCAGTCATGTTAATGCAGTCATCCCAGCTTGACACCGTGGGCAGGCCCAAGCATGCAAGACAGCAACATTTCAGTTTTGTGCTTTCTGTTCCATTTTCTGTTCCTAAAATTATTTGTGTAATTAGATCGGGAAAGCCTTAAATGGGCAGCTGCAGAAAATACACCGGAGATTCACGTAGCTGTGGCAGCCCAGTGCTCAAGTTAAGCCCCTTCCTCTTCGCTCGCAGGTTTCCTCGTTGTGCTGCTTTCCGGCGGCTTTGCTGGGGTCCTGGCCTGGGGACTGGCCACCCCCATGGATGTCCTCAAATCCCGGCTGCAAACGGACGAGTCAGCACAGCACAAGTACAGAGGCCTCGTGCACTGCGCGCGGGAAAGCGTGAGGCAGGAGGGAGTCAAGGTGCTCTGCAAGGGACTCGGCCTCAACTGCCTGCGCGCCTTCCCTGTCAACATGGTTGTGTTCGTGACGTACGAGGCTGTGCTGAGGTTTACGAGTCATCTCACACATGAAAAATAGCTTATGGCTCTCTGTTCAAAGGTGTGTTTTTAAAGTCCTTTTTGGTAACAAGGTACTAAACTGCCGAACTCTGCTCTCACTGATGGTCAGGGTAAGAGGTAGGGGCATTGCAGCACAAAACCAGGTGGCTGATGTTCCTATTCCACTCTTATAGGATCACAGACCTATGAGGAAGTCTTGAACTTTCTGTCAGTTTTCCCTTTATCCTGTTATTGCACATAGGCTGCAGCTGCTACTCAAGCCTTGAAACGTTTGCAAATACTCATGTTCTACAAAGCTCTCAGTCTGGCTAGAGATTTTTGACAAAAGATCCACCTTTTCTATCCCTACCAAACCTGATCTTTACTACCAAGGCAAGAGTTGAGAGCAGCCTCTGTGTGTTAGATTTAACACTATACGACGTGTGCTGTCTATATGTAATACACTGTGTGCATTCAGTTGCTAACATACATATTTGTACTTCAAGCCACAACTGGCAGCCCTTTCATGGCTCTCTGAAATTTTGTCCAAGCGCTCCAGAATTACATCCCTTTGGTAGCAGCTGGAATATGAATTGCATTGCTTTCTCCTGTGGTCTTTAAATGAGTGGCAGACACGGTATGTTTACATAACCTTTCTAATGGCCTCACTGAACATGAAAACAGGCTTCGCTTCAAGTAAATCATGTGATTTTCCTCCTAGCACAAGCCTTAGCTGTAAAGCTTCAGTCCCCTTCTGGTGGTAGAAGGTACCATGTTCCTGGTGGTGATAAAGCTTTTTGTACAGGCTGTTCTTGTACTGGAAGAAAGAGGCAGAAAGAGGAGCAGAAGCCTCTGCCTCTTGAAGGAAACCTGCCCTAAGCTCCACACATTAGGAGTCAGCTAAAGTAAAGGAGAAGTGCAGAACTGCACAGTGTAATTAAGTTTAATTACTTTTGAAAAGTGTCTCTTCTGTCTGGGAGAGGAAATTTGGAATAGACTGGATCTCACCCCAAAACTGTGCTTTTTAAAGCAAGAGGGAAAGACTGTGTTTTAAAGTTCTCTTGTTCAGGGAGGTTCTGGTCCACATCCCCTTTTACTGGCTCTTTGCATGGCCTTGATGAGAGTCACAGCAATTTTGTGGCAGGCAGAACTCAACAGCTAACCTGGAAATGGAAGAAAATCCTGTACTAGAGAGGCTTAAAAAAATTAAGTGATATTAGCAAAGATTAAAAGAGGCTGTCTCCACTTCAGAAAGACTAGTAAAAAGCTCCAGAACCATCCTCCTGAAATCTGAGCCTTCAACTTTTTACACTTACATTTTACAGCTATCAAATGGCATATCAATGAATATTCTTCTTCAGAGTCTATCAGCTCCTGCAGCCATCCCAAGGTTAGGCTTAAAAGACCACAGGGAGGTTCAGAGTCGGTCCCTTTAAAATGCTGTGAAATGTAGAGCCCAGCATGGAGCCCAAGTCTATCCGAGGACACAAATGGACTCAGCAAACTAGTACCCTCAGTTGCATCTTGGGGATATAAGCAGCAAAATTCCTTTAATCTCAAAGTCCCTGCCACAAAGGAACTATTTAAGCCAGCCAGATGTGAAGTTCCTCTTAAGATGTCTCTTAAGAGATTACTTCCTCTCACCTCTTTCTATATGGGATGCGTTAGGCTGAGTGCTCTCCCAGTAGGGTGATGATTTATCCCAGCTCTGCCTGTTTCCTGGAATCAAGCTCCTTTACACTGTGTTATTCCCAGCCTAACTCGATTCTTGGACATTATGTCTTCTAAAAAGAGAGACAGGAAAAAATACCTATAAATAAGACAAAACAATCATTTATCACCAAGCAGCATTGATACCATCTCTGGTCAGCCTTAGCTTTGTAAACAAAGTCTAGTCAGAAGTAGCTCAATGTTGCCAACAGGCTCAAATGACTAAAAACTCCTCCTCCTGGAGGTGTAACCCAAACACAGGTGGTTTCAAGAAACAGGAATTAGAGGTGAATTATAAAACTGAGGAACCTGGTGAGAGGGGCTGAGCTGTGTAAGGTTCCGTGTACTCATCATCATAGAAAAGCAGGTTCCCACGCAGCCTGAACACGTGCTCTTTGAGAGGCAGCTCAGCTCTCCGGGCAGCTTGTTTCAGGAAGTTGACTGCAATACATTGAGCCTGCAAGCATCTACCAGGAAAATAAAGATATGCAGTGTATTGGTGACAGCCTGGCTTTAAGCAAACACTTCATGCGAATTTGCACTGAGCTAAATGACCCACGTGTAAAGGAATCAACTGTGTTAATACTGTAAATCCAGGCATACAAATTTAAAAAAAAAGACAAAAACTATTTTTTGTTTAACAATATATTACACTGTAAAACAGAAAAAAAAATATATTATACAGCTTATCCTTAGCTCCATGTACCCATGCTGGGTATTTGGCTTATGGATTTCAGAACCTGGCTGCTAATTTTCTCATTTCTTTGCATTGCCTTGACCTTCAGCTTCTGTTTGCCGCTCTGATAATCACAGGACTTTTTCTCTGATAAATTACCTAGCTGAAGGCCAGCCAGCAGAAGGAAGACACCACATTTGACGGGTTGACTTTGCTAGGGACCACAGCTTTCTGTACAGACTTTTGCTTTCAGTAATAAACTTCCTGGCCTTGAAAATGGAAACTTTCCTTTGGGAGCATTTTGCTTCATGTTTTCAAGTCACTGTTAGTTCCTGTTTTGTGGCAATGCTCACAAATACTTGGTTGCAGCATGTGAGTATGGAAGAGCCAAGGGAAGTTACTCAGGACCTGTGTTCCTCAGACAACTGCAGTCACCCAATGCCAGCTTTCCTCTAAGTACCAATTTATGCCAGACCTATGAAAGAACCAAGTAAAAGGTCACAGTGATCTCCCCATAGCTCTGAGCTGGTCACAGTCCACACAAATTCATCTCCCAGTCCCAAAACCAGCCCCTCTTTGGATTTTCAGCAGTCTGAAATCCACCGAACCCAAAACTAAGAACAACTCCACTGAATGACTCAATACCCAAAAGGGCAGGAAGAAAAATTAAAACACAGTAAGTGTAAATTAAACCATTTAAAAGTTTTCTTTTTTTAATATTAAAAAAAAACCCCAAAAGTTAAATGAGTTGGATACAGACTTTGTGCTACATTTTTATTACAGCAAGATAAACAACATGTCAACAAATTGAGGAAAACATAATGATCATTACCTGATAGTACTCTCAGATATTTCACCTGTGCTTTTCAAGACTGCCCTGTCATGATCTTTAAATACCTCTAGAACATGAATAATAATTACAAAAGATTTAGGCATTTTCCAAGCTTCCTTCAAGAAACCTTATCATTTCTATGAGATTGAGACGCACAAGACTTTGTGAGCATTTATGTGAGTCCTAAGTGCTTTCTCAATAAACAAATTATCATTTATTTTGTTACCACGTGCCCTCCTAGAACTTTCCACTGTGATTGTAATTGCTATGTTACAGAATTAATTCATAAATTTAGTTAGAATAGAATATTATGAGTTTGTCTCATACCCATCTCTTCCCCTGAATAACTGAATTAATTCTTAGCTAAGGAAACAAATCTTACAAGACTGATGGAAAATCTGCACAAAGAAATCTGCATTATGGGTTTGTAAGAGCCCTTTAGGATCAACATAAGAGCTGCCCATTATGTGTCGCTCGAAGATGGCAAACACTGCATTGTGAGAAGAGAAAGGTACCACTGAAAATTCCACAGCAACAAACCATTAGTGCATTTACTGCTGTATTGCTTTTCTAGGCAGTGCTCTATGAATTTAAAAAGAAATAAAGGTATTTACTGACTGTTAAGCACTTGCTATGACCATGGGTAATAGAGAGGTAGGCTACTGGTAAACATTTACTTTAATGCATCAGAGTCAGTGGTTAGATTAACGATGGTAGGTCACGTAAACTGAAAGGATGAAAGCAGAAAGCTAAACATTCCTAGCTTTAACACAAGCTTGGAACACATAACAAGACTAAATTTGCTGTGAAATTCAGTCTTTCCTTGGTCCCTTGCACGAACATAACCGTAACACTAACACAAGTCACTTGCATGCAGCCAGGCAGCCAAATGTTTGCTTCTCCGAGAGCCAAGGTCATTGCTGGACAGGACGTGTCTGCCTGTTACGGAGCCAGTACAGGTGGGAAGGGAGTCATTTTGCAACGTCTCCCAGCTCCAGGCAGGACAAGTAGTGCAACAAACTCTGATGCACTAAACAGAGTGACCCAAGATCCACTTAAGTCATTGAGAAGCCTCCGCCTTGAAAATTCTCCCTCAGTTCAAGTGTAACAAATTAGCTGCCTTCAAAGGTTTAAAGACAAATTAAAAGTACTTTTTTAAGGAAAAAAAAAAAAAAAAAAAAAGACTACATATATCTATTAGGTTCCAGAGTACAGTCTGTTAAAGCTTAAATTTTTCACTCTCATTCTCTGCTTCATATTTTAAATGACTTGCAAATACCGCAAATCAATGCCCACCTGTGTTATCAGAGGTATTTTTATTTGCTTTAGATAAGATGGATCTGGGCTAGCTACCGTCCACTCTATATAAATACAAGATAGATTTAATAATATGTAGTCAGCACTGTACATATTAAAACAAACTAGCTATTCATGTGAATTGCTCTTCCATAAATCATACCAGAGACACTGAAGTCCTTTTCAAGAAGGGAAATAATGAGGTATTACATGAGGTATTTTAACAAAGCAGGTTTCCTAATTGGGGCAGATCTTAAAACAAGTAGCACTAGTTTAAATGTTCTGGTGCAATAAAACAGGACAGATAACCCTACAAATATCGCTGTGTCCAGCAGTGACTTCATTCTCACAGCACGACTCAACACTTAGTAGAAACAAAAATGTGCATTTTTATAATATCTTCCACCTGAGAACATCAAGGAACTTTACAACCCTGTTTTACCTCCTCCCTTCAGAGGCATCCAGACTAGTTTTATGGTTGCAGAAATGAAAGCAGTTGCGTGCGACTTGCCCCAGGTCCACGAGGAAGAGGATAACAAAGCCAACTAGATTTTTACTATCTCCTGTGTTCAGCCCAGAGGCCTCCAACCTGTCTGCACTGACCTCAGGCTAGGTCACTATGGAATCTACTTCAGAGCATTCATCATTTTCATGCACGCAGCGTGTTCCCTGGTCGCCCGATAGGACACCAACTCTAGTAAACAAAGCTACACAGGACAAAAGAAAGTGGAGCTATTATTAGTTTGAGATATGACCTTACATATGACTAACATATGTAAAACAATTTACAAGTTAGACTTCAGCATCAAAATGGAAATTTTATTTATATTTTCAACATGAAATACAATAAAATAGGGTCCTGTGCTGACAGACATGCTTCTCTGCAAGATCAGACAATTCTGTCTCATATAGAATCAATTCCTCAATTAACATATTTTGATTTTAAATAGTTATGAGTCATATTTTAAAACTTTTTCTGTACTCTGATGTTTATTGTACGCACTCATTAAAAGCAATATTTATAAAGCACTGATAGGCGGCTGTACATAACCAGGGAGTGATGACATACAACAGAAGACAACAAGCATTTGATTTTGGTTTATCAAGTGAGAAGTTACCTAGGCATTCCTTCAAAACTCAAAAGCCAGCTTCCGTGGAGTCATGAATTGCTTCACCATTTCATCTGTGACCTGTTTGCGTCTCTCCTGATGAGCTGCTACCAAGGGCTGTAATGTCTCAATAAGCACCTTCTTCAGCTCCCCCGTGAGCAGTTCCCCACTTGTGTACGCCTGTCAAGGAAGTGTTAGATTGCTAAATATGGTGCTGTATGCAAAGAGTGACAAGAATCTCTTTAAAAGGCTAGTCCCCATAACTATTTGCAGGAGTTTGTATGTTTTCCTCCCCAGAATCCCAATTCAAATTAACAGTTATCTAACAGCTATCCTTTGGGTTTTTTTTCCTCCCCTCTGTGCAACAGGAGGCACAAGTTCTCATATTTTCCTCTCACAGAGCTTGGTAAGAGGTTAGGTGTGATTAAAGCAACCTTTTTATAGCAAAGACACTGAGAATCTGTTGTCACTAGCAGTCATGTTCACTCTTGGCAATCCCTTCAATATCTCTGCTACTGGAAACACTTTTAGCAGCAAATACAGGCTAAACAACAGATTGCATTCAGCCCTGGCTGGGGCAGTTCAACTATTGTTCAAAATGACTGTGAACACAACCACCTTATTTTCTCTTATCCTGAAGCATTTGTAATACCAATTCAAGCTGCAACTGCTCCTGGACTTGCAGAAAGTGCTGGGAGGACTTGGTTATAGCTTTGTCCTCCCACTAGGGAAGGAATTGTATTATCTTTAACTTGGGTACCTACCTGCTTCAGTTGTTCAAGCCTGTCATCATCTTCTAGGAAGAAGGTCAGGTACATGAAAGACACATCAACGTCACAGTTACCCCCATACTTCCTGTGCTCTTCAATGGTATCTCTACCTCCCGAGAAGGCATGCTTGTTTATCTGAAATGACATAAAAATTTAATGGTGTAATTTCTAATGCAGATGACCACATTGAAAGAAGAGGTGGATCACAGCCCTCTGAGGGCTGTCTTAAGGCCTAGCTTAAAGAGGAATGTGACGAGGTAACACAGATCCTCAGGCCTGAAGCAGGAAGGTCATTAGAAGCTGACTCATAAAAATGACTATGCTCACACACGCCACAGATGGCCAAACCAGGCCAGAAGAAAGCACCAAGCAAAAAGCATCAAATAACATTTGTCAAGAAAGTTTAAGATGTTGCTTGTTGGGGAGACTGTGCTTACAAGAAATGAACCTTCTATAAGGAAAAATAAAGATATAAACATCTCATCAAGAATTGCATTTTGAAAGAGATGATGCAGGAGGAGAAATGGAGAATTTTAAAAGAAATTATAAAGATATTAATTTTTTCTCTCTCTTTTTTTCTTTTTTTCTCTCCCGTGAGGAAAAACACAACACAATAAAGCAAGTTTAAAGATTATAAAACCCTTGTTATGATGGCTAATCTTAGAAAAATGCCCAATTGAGCACTCTAAAACTGGAATATGTACACACTTTTTTTTTTTTCTTTTTTTAGCTTCCTTTGGGCAGATTTTTAGATTCCTTTGGGCAGATTGCACTGGTAAATACAGCTTATCTGCTTATCCCAGGCATAATAATTTAGAAGCCACTGGCCTACTTAAAAGACGTGGTTAGTTCTCAAGAGATGCTAATCTGCCTGAAAGTTTAAAGAAAATAGCCAGGAAGAGGGAGAAGAGCCTTTCCCAACAACAAGGATAGCTTTCATTTGGATCTCAGATATCAGCAGCCAAGAAAAACACATGCACATACAGTATGACTGGCTTTGGTACTTAGGAAATCTTTATTTCATATTTGCCAGTGCTGAGTATTCCTATAATCTGTATCAATGCGGGTTTTTTTGGAATCTTTCTAGCCACCATATTACAGATGTCTTGTGGTAGTGAATTTCATACCATGATTATGCAGTGACAAGTATCTTAAGAAAATAAACCACCATCTGTCATATTACATCTATTCTTATAATGTAGGACAGCCTAAATAGCTACTTCAGAATCTGTAAATTCAATTTTTTCTACATATTACTTTTGCACCTCACATATCTCTCTACTAGATTCCCATTTTTGCCAGCCAATTATTTTTCACAAGCCCCTAATCTCTATAGTTTGTTCTATATTCAATATTCTATATATCTTATTCAGGTCAGAGGAACTATCTACAATATGCTTGATGGAGGCATTATACTGTTTCATAAAAGAAAAGTTCTATATTATTCTTTCATTCATTTCTTACATATACTGGCCCCTATTCATTGATTCTTTCAATGATTTATCACTTATCAATGATAAGTGATACTCTGATTTCTTTTTGAATGGATATGGGTAACTTAGAATCTAAATAACAGATTCTAATAAAACATGCAAATAAATGAACTGTAATTCAGTGATATGTGAAAAGTTTAAAATAATAAATTTCCTTTAAATAATTTCCCAGATGCTTCTCAGCATTTTCCAATATGGACTTTCTTTTTTATTTTCTATTACCTCTAAGTTTTGAACTTCACTAATTTTCAATGTATTAGTGATCTGAAGAAGGCTGTAAATTATAATTCTTCTTATACAAGAGTGGCACTCTTATTTTAATCTTCATCTATGACCGGAAGTCACCACTCCTTTGATTTTTATTTTCCTGGCTAAAACAACAGCCAGTCTTTCCACCAAGTAATATTTTCATAGCTGCCCCTTGTGGTAGGCTTCCGAAGCTGAAATAAGTTTCAGTTTGTCCTCCAATACTCAATATTTAATATTGTGTTCAGGATTTCCTTTGGATAGTTTTTATATTTCAAATGGCTAGATTTTTCTCTCTATTCTTCTTCTTCTTTCTCTCTATTATTATACTTCCAACTCACTCAAGGATAGTAGAATTCAGACTTGTTAATTGAACATAAGACAGCTTAGATCTCTTCAGAAAGTATTAGTTGATTGACAGGAAAAAGGGAAAAATATTACCAATATTACAAGTGAATACTCTATCCTACAATTATAGTGCCTTTTAAAAAATTTTTTTCTTCTAAAGCAACTCTTTCATTGTGCAGTGTAATGAACTGAAATTCTTACCATCCAAACTCTTGAGGAACTATAATTATTCCAAAAAGTTCTGCTTTCTAACCAATTTCTAGAACAGACAATGAATCATTATGAGACAACTGTTAAGGTCTGGCTATTTTGTCTATAAATCTTTTTCTGCTTAATGACTGCTTTTTCCTATTTTTTTTTTTTTACTACTGTGACCCACATAAGCTTTTGCCTAACTTACTCATCTGACATTGGCTGTGAGGGATTTTTCTTGGAAATAAAAGTGACACTACGAATACCCATACAGGATATTCCTAAAATTTAGAGGAGGTTCAACATCATATTTGGGAGTCTGAGTGAGGAGTCCATGTCACCAGCACATGGCAAGTGGCAGGGAAAGTCTGGCAAGTGTTGCAACTGCATTGTGCAACACTTCATGCTGCTAGCACAGAGAGGCAGTTGAGAGAGAGCTGCTTGTTTGATTTTTATGAACTGTCAAATTTCAAAATGATGGCTACAGAGCATTCATTTCTAGAGCAAAAACATCCATGGATCTTATTAATATACTGCTACTCTGCAGATATCAGATAAACAAATGGGAGTTTTGCTAGCTAATGTCTGAATTGCTAGTACAGCTGGCAGGACAATAGATTATTCTTGATATGTCTAGCTACATTTGCTGTTCATTTGTGATGAAATGAATGGGAAAAAATGTGATAATATGGTCAAATAAAACATTAAAAAGGTGTCACTGTAATCATGAGGAATATCTTTTCATTATAAAGTTTTGTGCTCTCAAGTTGCACGTATTCTTACCTTGGTCTTGATCTGTTTGGGAGAGTCAGTGAGGAAGATGGAAGAGTTTGGATCACTAGCACTCATTTTTGTCTGTGCTCCTTGCAAGGCTGGGAAGAAGACTGAGTGCATCAAAGCTGGTTTAAGAAGTCCAATTCTAGGTGCTACATCTCGAGTCATTCTAAAATAAGGATCCTAGAACAATAAAAGTACAAGATAAAAGTTGAAAAACATGTTTTAAAAGCTGCTTAATGTTGACTTTTAGATATTAGTTCATGTCTTTACAGGTGATATGAACAAAAGAAAAGTGTTCCATAGCTTATTTCCAAACCCTTCAGGCAGGTAGTTCACCTTGAGAAACAAATGAAAAACAAACCAAAAACCCCCTAATATATTTTAATTTTGATATTTTCACTGTATACTCCCATTCCTTCAATTAACAGACACATTCAAACAGCTGTGAAAACTATCCTTAACATCCTGGCCACGGGTGCAGAGTAAGATGCAAGGTTCCTCCCACCAAATTTAACAGCGATCACAGAACCCAAACTAAGTGATCAGGCTGGCAGTATTGTGCTGCTGACTTGACTTAAATCAACTGCAAGAGCTTTACTACGGAAAGCAATAGTTGATGAATGTAATTACATCATGTTATCGTGACTGTCCCTGCAAAACTGTTAAAGATTCAGAGACAGTGCAGAATGTGAATCCTAGAATCAATACCTCTCTATTGTAAGGATACTGCCACTCATTTGTAGTGGATGTTGGTCTATCTTCTATTTTCTTTGATCTGAATCACTGATTTCTATAGGTTTTCAGAAAACTACTCCAGTGTTTTGTTATTTTTAGTGATAAAAGGTTTTTCCCTCAAGTGCTATGTGAGCCTCTTGCACTGCAAGCTAAGCCCATTACTTCTTGTTCTAGTTACCAGAGAAATGGCCAGAAGTTTCTTCTTATTCTCACATCAGTCAACTTTTGCATAATTGAGGATTTCACAGTGTTTGCTTTCACAGATGCTAGTGCATTGTGAACTAGGCTGAGATCAAGACCAGTACAAGACTGACAAGAATGATAATATATGAATCCATGATTGTGAGGTTATGAAAAACTTCATCTTTGTTGGGACACAGCACAACACCCTTTTATCTCTCCAGCCTCTTCTGAAGAATGATATTCAGAAGAATTTTTATAGATGCTTTCCTATAGCACCATGAACTTTGAAGGATATTTTACAAAAAAAGAGCAAATATATGAAAAAAAAATTAAGTAGGTGTTATTTTTAACCTGGTCAATAGCACATGGAATAAGACATTGAATGTTCTCCTTGCCATTGAAGATCTGTGGAAATGATGAACTGAACGATGGAGCAGCTTGAATAGCAGGGAAGCTGATCTTTCCTAGAAAACAACACATTTGAAAAAGCTTAGAAAAAGTCAAAATATGCAGCGATAAAAGAGAAGCCTTTTGAAATACATAGCACATAAGTGAATCATTCAGACGCTCAGCTGGAGACCAACTCGTGTCTTTATCATGCAGCGTTCTCTTATTTGAGGAAAAAGTTTTCATCTGCACTTTCTATGATCTCAACACACCTCCAACTAACAGAGAACTGATGAAAAAAGATAAGCTGTGAAAACAGAGGATCAAGAAAAGTTTATTAGCACATGCAAACATATCTGCCTCACCTTTCCTCTCTCCAAGCAGCAACCATTCTCAGAAATATACTTAACTATATCACCACCCTAATGAACTGCTCATTCTCCTTTGTGAGAAAATGATTACAAAGCTGCCTATTGGGCAACTTCCACTCTGCAATCTTAGACCCATTACAATATGTGTGCTATTTACATGAGAAAGCATCTCAGATGTGCCTACTGATCTTTTTAATACAATGCTTAATTGTGGCGTGACCAAACTGATTCCATGATCAAAACTGTCTTAGAACTGAACGCTAACGGTAGATTTTTTTCCAAATATGGAAAGAAGCCATCATAACACTAATATTTTATAGCAAATAAATGCTATAAAATACCATGCTACCATGACACTGGTAGGAAACAGTTCCTTGGTAACAGGGGAGGTTGAAAAGCTGCCGCTGGGCTGCTTACTGAGCAGAGAATGATGCTACAGCTCAGGAATTCCAATGTTTTAATGACATCTTTGACACAGAATCTTACTGTAGCCAATGTGATAGTAATGTGCAGGTACAGTGAAATAAATGAAAGATAAGAATTATCGAGCACCATAACAACTGGGCTTTTGATCACCTCTTAACTTTTCCTTTGTGTGTGCATATTAATAGATTTTTTTTTCTTTGGAGAAAAGTTTCTATATTATTTTATAATGGAAATTTATGGGAAGTATTGCTGAGTAAGGAAAAAAAAAAAAAGATTTTTCCTGTATCCTGGACACTTTTGACATTTCCATGCTTTGCACTTCACTGTTACTAAGGCCAGAAAGCAGTTCTCATTCTTTCACTCCAAAATGTTTTCAATAGTGAGGGCTTAGAATCATCTGAGAAATACATTTCCTGCTTTTTCTCTTTGTTATGTGAACAGAAGATCATAATCTGTTTACATAATTATTTAAATAGTTCTATAGAGAGTGAAAACAGGCATCACTTCCAGAAATCTGCATTATTTCCTACCAATGCAATCACTGTCTGTAAAGCCAAAGATTCCTTTCACTTGGTTAAATGTAACATGCTTCTGAACTTTGACGATGTTTTTGTAGAATCCTGTACTTGTCCTGTGAGAAAGGAAGTGGAAAAATAAAAAGAGGTGTCAAAAGGAGAACTTTCTTTTAGACGTACCTTCTCAATAGCAGTTTCTTTTCTAAAACCTTGTTTAAACTTTATTGAAAGTTCAAATAACAACCTGTCATGTTGTATTAAGCTAATTGACCATAACAAGCTGCTGAAAAACTATTTTTTTTAAGTAGTAATATAACTCAGATAAACACATCACAACGACCTTGATACCGTCTTAAATAAAACAATCTGGATGTTTCTTGGTGGTTTAGGAATTTTATATATATATATATATATATATGTGTGTGTGTGTGTGCGTGTGTATATATATATATATTTAATTTAAGCTTGAGCATTACACACATGATTTCTTGTTCTTATATTATACAGAAGAATGTATGGAGAATATATCTAAAACATATAGAGAACAAAAAAAAAGTTTCTATTTTAAATATTATGCCTTGTCTTGAAGCTTTCAAATCCAGATTTATGTACCTATACTGCTGTCAAAGCTTGAGTGAAAAATCAGTGCTCTAAAGCAATCTTATACTTACCCCAAGTAGTCTAAATCAGAAAAGATAAAGGTTTTATTGACATCAAAACCACATGCAATAATGTCTTTTACATTCTCTATAGCATATTCATATGCCTTCTCAGTTGTCAGGTCCTTCCAAAGGTATTTCTCATCATCAGTTAACTGTATAACTAAGGGAACATCAAATACTTCTTGCAGCCACCTAACAAACAGAAAGATTTTATCTCAGAATAAGTTAATTATTTATATAAGTTAATTTAATAATAAATGAAGGCATAAGGTCATGCAGATAAAATATTTTCATACATTTAAACAAAAATATCTGCTTTTCTTATCTTTGTACCATATGCACTTACTTGTGCATATATAAACAGTTATGATTGCATAAATTTTTTTATGTACTTATTATTCATCTGAAATAAACATAACCTATTAAAATGTATAATTTTAGTAGTTCTACAAACGCTAATCAATATTTTCTTAGGAAAATATAATTTTATTAATAAGAATGGTTGAAATAACTTACTTTGTGAATATAAATGGGATAAGATGACCAACATGCATTGCCTGAGAGGAAGGGCCTCTGCCAGTATAAAGGTAAAATGACTTCTTATTTTCATACGCGTGAAGGACTTGGTCCATGTCTCTAATGAAAATAATTAATTAAATAAATAAATAAATAAATAAGAACCTATGAAGTATTACAATCTTACAAAATTTAAGAAGAAATAGCTATAGAAAAAGCTGCTATTCAAATCTATTCAAATTCTGAATATATGTAAACCCAAATGTATTTATCAATAAAATAGAGCATAAAGCAAACATAGCCAGGTCCAGTGAACATATGGAAAAAAACAAAACAAACAAACAATCAAACAACAACAAACTTTTAAAATTACTTCATTGAATACAAAAATCTAACAAAACAGACTTGGGCATCATTTCCTGTTCCCAGGGTGAAGGCGTGTGATTTAGCTTATATTCCCACACTAAAGCTTCTCCCTTCCCAGAAAGGGTGCCATGTCCAAACAACCTACAGGGAATAACCTCTGGAAGGGCCAGAAGTCCATGTGCACTAGCAGTTACGCTGTGCAGAGCTTTGGAAGGCTGATGCTCAAGCTTATTGTGTGAGCCTTTTTTACATAACCACATAGGTGCTGCCTCAGAGTCTCAGGCCATGGCTGAACTCAGCATTAACTTCATACAGATGCTGAGGTTTTCATTTTCTGCTAAGCCAGTTCCACTAACTGGTTGCTAAAATACTGAGTCAAACTGGAATCTGTACAAAGGAAAAATTCCCCACACATTTTTTTTAAATAAATGAGGTCATACCGGAACCTGACATAAACTAAAAAAACCCTTTTTTTCTTATAGTACTCACAAAAAAAAACCCCACCTAATCTGATCTTTAAGTTTAAAAAAACCCAAAAACTTACCTGTGAGAAAAAAAGATTCCTCTGCGTAGAAAGCGGTGTGGTTTTTGCCCAGTAGCTCTTTCTATTCGATTGATCAGATCTGTGTCAATTTTACTGCTGCCAAATCGAACTACAATAATAATAATAAAAAAGTAAAATTGAAATGCAGCTGCAAGTAAATCACTCCATACCTATTTCATTTTCTTCTAGAATTATTGGTTATACTCGCACATTACTATAAGACAGTGCTAAATTCAAATTAACTGATTATGTACAAATTCATTACTAAATGAGAAGTGAAAGCAGAACCATTGATCATTCTTCGTTACTTAACAGGCACAAATTCTTGTTTGCAATTGTTCATTCCCTCTAGCTGGAGGGAATTGCTCATTCCCTCTAGCAAGGAATCATACAAATCAAGCACTGAAGCCGTTCGCTGATTAAAGCAAATGTCACTAAAAAAGAAAAATGCTGGTTCATGATTCAATCAACACCAGTTTAACCCATATGTTTGGGAGAGCTCTATCTGTTTCTCCTGAGTGGACTTTAATAACTGCATTAATTTCTTCCTACCAAATAAAAGGCATTAGAAAAAAAGCAAAATTAAATTCTAATCTAGATGAATATTAACAGATTTCAAAAGAAGATGAAAATATTTGATTTAGCAGAATAACAGCTGCTAAGAGGATAATCCTACAAAAAGAATGAAGGTCTACCTTCCTAGACAGTTGCTAACAAGGACACACTCTCTCTAATAAGCTTTTTAATTCTTATAGTTTTCTGGCTTTCACCAAAAGACAGCTTGTATTTTACCTCCATAAGACAGGAAGTCCTGAACAGCCTGCTCCACTGTTTACAAAAAGATGGTTGTGTTGCTAAAAATTTACTGTGCACTTTTCATCTTTTACCACTGACATGTTACATTTGAATACAGAAAACTAAAACTGAGTAGTTTCAGTTACACAGTAACTTTACTGACCAGGTCACTCTCAATAATCTTTGAAAGGTCAGGGAGACCTGGAGAGGTTCCTGGGGACTGGAAGAAAGCTAATGGCTTTCTGAATCTGCTGGAAGGGCAAAAAGGAGCATCTGGGGAACTACAGGCTGCTCAGCTTCACCATGATCCCTGAGAAGGCAACTGAGAAAATAACTGTTTCCAAATATAATAGAGACAAGAAAGTGACTGTGAGTAGTTTGGGAAAAGTAGCGTATTCCTGACTCACCTGACAGCCAGCCACGATGAGGTGACTAGCTCAGTACATGAGAGGAATGCAGAGGATACTGTTTATCTCCACTTTGGTAAGGCTTGCACACTGTCTCCTGTAACATCCTCCCAGACAAACTGTTCAAGTGCTGACTAGATAAATGGACAATGAGGTGGACTAAGAACTTCCTGAATTGCTGGGCTCAAAGGGTTGTGATCAGTGGCACAAAGTCCAGCTGGAGGGCAGTCATCAGCTATGTACTTCACAAGTTGATACGGGGGCAAATACGATTTAATATCTTCATTAATGACCTGGTCAATGAGCCAGAGTGCACCTTAAAGCAAATTTGCAGATGATATGAGACTGGGAACAGCATTTGGTACACCAGACATTTGTACTGCTATTCAAAGGTATCTCAGCTGGTTGGAGAAATAAGCAGGCAGGAATCTCATAAAGGTTCAGCAAAGGAAATGCAAAGTCCTGCTCTGGGCAGGAATAACTCCTAGTGACAGCTGGCTGCAAAGAAGCTTTGCAGAGAAGGACCTGCTGGACAAGTTGTTGAAGGTGACCCAGAAATTCACCATTGCAGTAAACAAGACTAACAGTCTCTTGAGCTGCCTTAAGAGCTGTGTTATCAGCAGATCCTTCCCTCTACTCAGCACTCAGGAAGCCACATCTAGAGCACTGGGTCCAGTTGTGAGTTCTGCAGAACAAGGACATGGACACACTGGAGCAAGTCCAATAAAGTGCAACAAAGATGGTTAAGGCCTGCAGCACATGTAATATGCTAAGAGAGGCTGAAACATCTGGGATTGTTTAGCTTGATGAAGAAAAGGTTCAAAGGCTCAGAGGTCATCTTACCAACATGTAGAAATGTCTGAGGGAGAGAGGGGTGGGGAAAAAGAGGAAGCTAAGAAGAAGCCAGAGGATCCAGTTGTGGCCGTGAAAGGACAAGAGGCAAGAGGCACAAATTGAAACACAGGAAATTCAATTAAAACATAAGAAAAAAAAAATGCATTGTGAGAGATGTTGAATACTGCAACAGGTTGCACAGAATGGTTGTAACCTCTCCATCCTTGGAGATAATCAAAACTCAACCGGAAAAGGTCCTGAGATGACTCTGCTTTGAGCGGGAGGGTTGGGCTAGATGATCTCCAGAGGTCCCTTCCAACCTCAACCATTCTGCGATTCTGTGTCACCTGAATATTCATCTCACTGATTAATATGAGCACTCTAACATTCCTCTTTCTCTCTTATTCATCTTCACTCATTGTCATCACAAAAAGCCTACATTCTCTAAGGAGGCTCATCTCTAGTATTCTGCTGACACAACCTTTCTTCCCACAATATTTGCAGGCTGTTTCGGTGTGTAAACAAGTGCATGGCCAGGACAACAATTCGAGAAAACGTCCCTTTTAATTAAAATGCTTTCTTTCACATTTTCATTCTTTTATGTCTGCATATACACAAACACAATGGCACCTTTCTCTGGTACTGCTAATAAATATATGGATTATTTATTTCCTTTTACTGTAAGAGCTGTCAGATGTCAAATTCTAGGACAACATATATTTTTATTATCTTTTTTTTTCAAATAAGGAGGAAGCTTACCAATAGCAAACACTATCTGTTCACTTCCTGGAATAGCTAGTGTTCTTTGAAAGAGTTCCAGCACATCAGTTAGAACAAGTTATATGACTCATCCACCAAATTCACCTATCAGTTTAAGTGTGGAAAAACCCTTCAGACTAATCCACCATTGGAGGCAAGGTCAAAAGGCAATACATATGGACACACAAACACACACACACACACCCCCCTATTACTGTGAAAAAGGACACCGATTTACTTAATTTATTCACATTAAAGTCATACTAGTCATTCTCAAAAAGACATCCAGATTGTGCCAGGGAATTTACTCTCCTCACTTTCTACAAGCATTAGAAATCCCCTCAAGAAAACCCTGAGCCTTCCTCATGCCTCCCATACAAGGAACAAAATAAGAAATCTTGTCTATCTCTAACAATTCTCTTCTTCCCTCTCCTCCATGGTGGTACATATTTCTTAGTACACTTCTCCCTTGCCAATTTGTTTTTCCTATAGCCTTTTGCAGACTAAGCCAATAAACACACTTATTTGATGAGATTGTGAGTGTCAGACCCACTCCAAAAAAAAAAAGGTGACAACTAGAAATTCAGTTCCCAAAAGCTAATATAGCGTTACAGCTACATAAGGTTATATGGTCTATCATTAGAAACTAAGCTAAGCTACTAAGGAGATACCATCAGTTTAATATCATTAAAGAATTTTCATTGAAGCATTTATCATGGTTTGGAGGTTGACAATTGTCTTAAAAAGAACAAAAAAACCATGAATTAATAACCAGTTGTCAGCTATTTCTATATTCCATTAGATGATTATTTTCTGTGCAAGCTGTTCCTTTTCCATCCCAAACTGCACTTAGTTGCTTGATAGTGTCTTGCAATGTAGTCACAGCACTTAGATTTCTACATTACTTTAAGTTGACTCTGCCCTATCCAATGTGAAGGTTAGAGTCATACATGGAATAATAGTCATGGTCAGGCTTCCTACTATTACTTTTCTGTATCACAGTCACCAAAAATGCAGTTATTCATTAATATTCATTAACATAACTTCTAATAACAATCCTTATCCTAAAAATGAATTGTGAGTAACACTTATTTTAAGTCTGAAAGTTCTTCACAATCTATTTAAGTGTTCGATAGGAAAGCCTTGCCTAACATTTTTAGCTCTTAGAGCAAATTCTTTAGACAAGTGAATGCTAAGATTAGACATAAAACTTGTCTATTTTATGATCATGATTTTGAATTTATGATCATTTGCTGTTTTGGTGCTCATCAGAATCACTCACAGAAATTCACTAGTAATAGTGAAGAAAGAAGTTATACCTATGAGTTTGTCATAATCCACACCCTTAGCATTTGAGGTCTGCACAGTCCAGGGGTCCACAAGGTCCTCATCCTCTTCTTTAGTACCATTGTTTATCGATGCAAGATCTCTTGGAGGCAAACCTGCCTGATAATCTTGTCCTGTTGCTGTTTTATATGACAGTTTTAGTGACAGCAGCATCCTCACTGCTGCATCAATTTCATCCTAAACAAAGAAAAAAAAAAACCAACAGGTGTTTGATTTAATATACTCAAGAGTTATAGCATCTATGCTTTGACTTATTTGTAAGATGTAAATTAAGCCTTTACACCATGTATGTTTGCAGTATCTATGCCAAACAGAAAGAAGAAACAGCTTCCTAACCATTGGAATTTAGAGTATCACCATTGGCAAGATATTTAAGATCTCTCTGCCCGACCTTTCCATTTGTGCCTTAGAAAAAAAATTACTTGATTTTTGAAGGTATAATAATCATCAATGAGAAGTTATTTAGATATAATACAAATTGTTATGTAATTTACTTGATTAGAACTTTTCTTGCAGTGGCTCACCTTAAAATGACTTGTTATAATTCACTGGTAGACTTGAAGAAAAACAAGAACAGGAAGAACAACTTCCAGTGTTATGGCCTTTCTAATAGATGGTTCCTGCTTTAGGAGTAAAAACTTTGCTCTTGCTAAGGACTACCTTGCTCCAGGTACATCCAAAGCAGACACAACAAACAAATATAAAAAGATTATTTTTCTTATTGTAATAGAGATTTCTGAATAACCATAATTTCTAATGTCACTTAAAGACAGATCTAAGCTTGAAAATGAAGAGTTCAACACACAAAATGAAAATACCTTTGGTGCTTTTCCCGCTTTCAGTGCTCTGACTTTTTCTCCTTGCTCAGTTACTTTTTCAAACAACTGAAGTGGACTCAAAGACTTCAAATCACAGTTCTCAATATCAGCCATTTTCCAGGAGTGTAAAATGTCTTTTTATCTACTATTTAGATAAATCTTCTTTAGATAAGTCTTCCAGTTTTTCAGTTTGTAGACTCAAAACGGTAGCATCAAACTGAAGTAGAACTGTAGGGTGATAAAGAGTGTGTTTTATTCTTTTATGCATATCTTCAAGATTAGAATGCTGGAATAAAAATATAAAAAGTATATTGACCCCATACTTAATTTCATCCATTTGAAGACTGTGGAAAACTACAACTGCATAGCTTACAAGCGAGTAATTCATAAAATACAAAATGCTAAATGACGTATGCTTAAGCAAGCATACAATTTTGGTTATGAATCACATTAGAACAAGTAAAGTTATTACTGTTCTATGTCACAAACATATTGATCTTTATCCCTTTAGTTAAGATCTATAAATGTGTCATAACTAAGTTCTCCCTCACATAATACTAGTTAATATACATCTTAGTATACACCCTAGCATTTCAAAGAAGGGAAATTCATGTGATATGGATTACACTGGATTAACTTCCATTTTATTATATTACATATGTGCAGAGACACAGCAATATCTGCTGCTACAGGAGTTTCTTCTTCTAACATTTCAAAAATCACCTGATACACGGTCTTTACAGACTGATGTCATAAATATGGGGAGGCTGCTACTGCCTGCCATGACAGTGAAAACATATTTCAACTGCAGAGGCAGAGATATTTTATTTTAAGAAGTTGTTCAAACTCAGTAGCTCTTTATTAGGGTTTTTGAAGCACATGGGCTCTAAATATTTTTTTTATTAAAAAAAAAAAATCAAGCAATGTGCTGTTTAAATATTTGAAACTAAGCAAAAACAAGCATTAACTTGGTCTGTGAGAGCCACTTTTAAAACCATTATGGTTCCAATTACAGTGAGTTTACCATATTTACTCAGAAGAAAAAGTTTTAAAAATGGAGAGGAGTATATAATTTGTCTGAAAAATAACATTATATGTAAAAATGCCACTATCACAAAATGATTCTTTCGGGATAAACATATCATCAGAGCAGGGTACACAGAAAAGGATACAGATAATTATAAAACGTTTTGATACAATTCTTGTAACATGAAATACTTGTTAAAGTCCTAATCATAGGTAGAAGTAAAGTTTCCTATGAACACTAACTTGGCCACCCTGGCAAAGTCCTACAACCCAATCTGCTGTGACTGACCCAAGCTATTTTGTATCTTTTTTTCTTTAGGAAGGTCATCTCAATTCACAAACTGATGCTTTTTATATATATTGTATTCAGATGTGATAGTGACAAAAGTAACGCAACTTGGAAGAGTAAGCTGGCCTCTTATTAAGCTGCAAAGAGTGATGTATTAGAAAAACAGCATTCACCCTAAGCATTTTCTATCTTGCTGTGCCCACTTTTTGGTCCATATAGGAAGATTTTCATGTCAATTAAATACCTTGACTTCTAAAGAATTATATGGACAGTGGTATTTATTCAAAGAGAGTTACTTGAAGGTTCAGAGACACTAAAACAGCCACTGAAATCCTGTTCCTCATGATGGTGTAAACAGGCCTAAATATACCTTGCAGGCTGCCCATTAAAGATTTCATATTAAATGGAATTGTAGAAGGATTTGTGCTCTGGGATCACTGCCATTTCTCTTCTGAAAAGAAGCCTTAAAGTAAGAAAAGTGAGTATCTAAATGAACAGATTAGATGTATAGACTTAAGTAAACAATAAAAGCTATTAATAAAAAACACATTCATTTGTTTCTCCTTTACCACAACAATAAGAAGCCCATAATATTTGCATTAGCTTTTTAGCACTGTATCAAACCTTCTTTTACAAAATAATCAGGCTAGCTGCAACCTTGGCTATATTTACAAAGCACATATTTAAACTGCCACTGTGAGTAGCCTTTGAAGGCCTAGAAAATCTAAGGAGGTCTTGCTGTTTGTTAGACAGCTGCAGGGTTCCCAGCTTTCAGCTTTGGTTGAGCACCAGTAAGAAAGATGAAAAGTGTGTGCATTTACTTGCTAAGGCTGTTAGTGTAGTATATTAACACAGACATGGATACCAAACTTAAATAGCATAATTGACTAAAATAAGACTGAATTGAATTTTATCAGTGATCTTTAAGTTTTGAACCTAATATTGATCCCTTGGAGTCTGATTATTAGAACTCTGACAGTATTATCTTAAAGAGATAACTGAAAACCTATAAAATAATTCTCATGTATTCTATAATTAACTTACATTTATTTATTTGAATATCAGTATTTTCCTCTTTATCATGGTCACAAGTTATTTAACTGGAAAACAGCATATATAGAATAAATCCATACTAGGAAAGACTTATGAAACTAACTCACCATCTTTCTGAAGAAATACCCCAGCTATACTTGCTGGCTTCAAATTTTACAAAAAAAACCCACAAAACCAAAAAGCCCTGAACAACAACAACACAACCAGGAAGTTTCTTTGCTGTTAAGCAAATTGTGTCTGGGGGGCCTTTTAACTTAATTCTGGAGTGTACGTTCTTACTAATAAATTGCCTCCTTTTTGAAAGGCTTTTATGCCTTTAAGCTGAGCAAACATTCCCAAATGAGAATGCATTTTTGGTAGGAAGCTGCAAAAGTAATCGTGTCGATGCAGCCAGAGGGGAGGGTATAAGGACTGCAGAATGCAGAAAAATACAGACTGCTATCCTTATCTCTAGTTACCTAATCACTAATACAGTAAAGCTAAAGGTTTGCTATAGGAATTCAGCCTGGACATTCAGTTACATAGGACAGAGGTCTTCAAGTTTTTGAAATTCATTAATGCAGTTTTGAATTATTCAAAGAAACAAATGGATTTCCTGCATTTTTTTCTAGTATCATTATTCTTCATTTCTTACTGATATTACACAACCAAACATGACATGTTAATTAATTTACACAAACATTATCAGATGGAAAAAAAAAACACGGGATAATTGAAAACGAACTATTAAGACATTTAAGACCAGAGCCAAAGATTAACTTAAATGCTACCATATTACAGTGTAAACTTGAAAGCCAAGAATTACATGCTTGTTCTTCCTATCTTATGGGTAACTGCACTTGTGAATATTTAAGAATTTTGCATTAATCAGATAAAGCTCAGAAAAAAAATCCTGGGAAGAGGTATCAGAAACATCCTCTTGTTGTTGTCATCTTCCCAGCTGAATAATTATCACAGATCTACGATCATTTTCACTGCTTGGGCTCTGATTTTGTAAGTGCAGAGAACTGGGAAATGTGGAATAGAGAAGCACTTCTTCATAACAAACACTGCATGAAGATACATTCCAAAGAAATTAATGTTACAAAAGTGACAAATTTTCATTCAATTCCATGATGAATGGAAGTACCTAAACCTAACAGCACTTACGCTCCTGAAAAATGCACCAAGTCTCTTTGAATTAAAACAATGGCAGAAGGATGAAATTAAAGCTGGTGGCATGTCCACAGACACCACAGGGAAGGTGCCTTGAGGACTACTCCAACATACGCTGCTTTCTACAGCTTCTCGTGCAGATTAACCATTAATTTTCTCGTGAAAACCTCGCGGCAGAGCCCGCACGCGGCCCGCTCACCGGGGCTTCCCGGGGCCACACGGCAGCTCCGCGGGCACCGGCGCCGCTCCCGTCGCACGGGTCGGGCCCATGCAGCGCCCCGCGCCGCAGCGCTGACACCCGCGTCCCCTGGCCCCGCCAAGCGCCGCTCGGCATCGCCGGGCGCCGAGCGCCCTGCTGCCCGCCCGCGCCGCCGGCCTGGCTCTCCACGGGCTTGCATCGCCCGGCCCGGCCCGGCCCAGCCCGCTCTCCCAGCACCCTCCCGGCCCGGTTCCCTCCCGGCCCGGCTCCGGCCCGGCCGCCGCTCGCACCGTCGCTCCTCAGGGCGCCGCTGTCACTGCCATTGCATCACTCTCCACCGGCACTCCGCTCACTGCAGCCCGGCTGGGAACATGCTCCCTCCGGAACCTTTCCTTCCCGCCTGCTTCCCTACCCACCCCCGCCAGGCGCGCCTCGGCAGGAGACGCCGAGTGACCGGCGGCTACTGCCACTGGAACGGGGCTTTTCCGTCCTCTTCCCATACCCCTTCCCACCGGCTGTGCATGGGGCAGGCGGGACCGTTCCAGCAAGACGGTGTGTTTCCGCCCGGCGCGCTTTAAAGGCCGGAGCGGGCGTCAGCAGAGCGTGCTGCGCCACCGGCGACGGTGCGGCAGGTACGCCGGGGCCGGGGCCGGGGCCGGGGCCGGGGCCGGGGCCGGGGCCGGGGCCGGGGCCGGGGCCGGGGCCTTGGCCTTTTGCTATCGGGATATTTTACTCTTTACCCTGCCGGCTTTCTGGTAGCTGGCTGCGTTATAAAGCACGTCAGCAATGCCGTGAGCTGGTTAAAGCGGATGTTAAAAGTCTGCTGTGTTTGCAGCAAAGTGCAGCGTGCTCTGGTTTGGAGTTTTGTTTAGTTAGCCCAAAGTGGCAAACTTTGGGACAATGTTGATGTAGAGAAGAAAGTTAGATGTTAAGTCTTCAGCTGGCAGAAATGCTTTGCTTTTCCCACCAACTGAGGCTGGTGAGTTATGTGTGCAGAAGCTTGTTGGTCAAATATAGCTTGACTGCATTCCTCTGGTGTCCTAAGGGAAACCTCTTACCTGGTGTGTTCAAGGAGTGGTCTTGATTTTGACTTCTACTTTTTTTTTCCCCCCTCTGTGTCTGAAAGCAGAATAGAGCAGCTTTAGAAGTGTAGAGTAGCTGTGAAGTCTCACTCTATTCTTTCTTGTCTGTTTCAAGCTGTAACTTTTTGAACCGAGGTCAGAATCTTAATCTGTTCTTCTCAAACAGTCAGGTTGTGGTTGATCATGGTTGGTTATAGTGACCGCTATTCCCATTACTGAAGTAGACTGTAGTATTTTGTACATCTGTTTTTGGAACTTTAGCTTGACTTAAAGGGATTATGGTGATCTTGGACTGCAATTCTTCAATGTGTTTTATTATTGTTATATTTGATAACAGTTAGTTCACGGAGCTGAACTGTGGGAGGAAGGACACTTATTTACTGCTGATGCTGTTCTTTAATGCTTGTGCTGGAGCTTTTTTTCTTCTAGGTGTTATTTAAGTGGAATGGTGCTTTAATAAATTATAAATTTGTACTGTTTGAGAGGAGGAGTTTTTCCGCTTGCTTTTTCAGTTTCTGTCACTGCTTTTATCAAGTATGAAGTTCAGATAAAGAGCTAGAATGTCCTCTAGAGGGAGATCGTGATACTTCTTATGTGACTGAAGTTACTCACCTTGTTCCAGGTAAATACTAGTCATTTATCTTGAGGAGGTTTCCTGAATATATATGTGTGTGTTTTAATAGGAGCTTGATGTCTGTGTCTGTCCTTGAAAATTTCATTGCAGAATACAGACCGCAATCTGTAATACCTTTTAAAGGTTAAACCACCTTTTAAACAGTTTTTACATTTGTTTTTTAACTTAAAATATGATCTTGACTCTGGAGTGAGCAATCCTTCTGAATTCCAACATTCTGCATAATGTGTGTTGCATCTCTGCAGCAAGGAGTTCAGCATCTGATCTGAAAGTGTTAAGTTGCATCGTGTGACCAGTGCTAGCAGCTAAGTGTGAAAATGAAGGAGGAATGCTGTCGCTGTATTTTGTCTAGATGCTCAATTAGAGTTGTTGACTGTAACTAGTAGAAGTCTGTTTATTTGGGGTTTTTTTTGGACAAACCCATTTATTGAATGGAGCTAAACCTGTTTTTCACATCTTCTGTGCAAGCTCTTGGAAAAAGACTGGATTGTTGGTTCTAGATTATTCAGTGTGATGCATATCCAGCCTTGATATGTGTGTTCTTACTCACAGGAACTTGGAAGTGCTTACTCCATAGAAATGCCTCCATGCTTTTTTCCCGCCACGCCCCCTTCCCTTCCCTCTATAAAAGTTGATGGAAACAGTGAATTCACTGCATCTTTTGGTATCTGTTAAGTAAAATACAGGCTATATGCAATTTACACTATGGATAGAGTTTGAAAGGGTCCTTGTAAATTTTTAACACATGAGTAATCTAGTTACTCCCTTTTAGCTGAGAGTCAAACACATTTATGCTATTTCACAGTGCAGAGAACTCAAAAGAAATGAGCATTAGCCTTGCTCCAAACTGGAAATATTTTTATTACTACAGAAGTACATCCCAAAGCACTGCATAATGGCATTAGTCTCAGGAAAAAGTGCTGTAGCAAGTACAGTTAAAGTAATTTACAGTACTTATGTATAACTGTTTTCATTTTCTGTTCATTTTTGCTTTTTGTGGTATGCAAGTATATCTCTGCAATGCATTAAAAATGTATATAAAGTGCTTAGAGACAAATGATGTTGCATAATTGAATATATGGATGTGTTATAATAAAGCAATAAAATATACAGGTAAACAGTAATGAAGGCATGGATATTTGTAAAAGGATTTAAATATGCTTTAACTGATTCAAACTGTAGAATCTATAATGAATTGCATTCTGAATGATCAATTCTTTGTTGTAGATCGTTCTTCTGGAGGATTGCAGCACTGGGATCTCCGCAGGTTGCTGTATGTAGCCATAATGAGTTTGTCGTTGGTTGCTTATGATGATTCAGACTCTGAAGAAGAAATGGAAAAGACTGAGGCTCCTGATACATCTAGTAGAGGAAAAAACCTTCTGAGTTCTGTAAATCATGTTCAGAGCTTTGCACCTGATAGTTTGGGCACAAAAGCAGTGTATGAAATGCAACATACTGAGAACGCTGACAGTTCTGGCCTGGGCATTGTTTGTGAAGATCCCCCTGAGCGCTATTCCCAGAATAATAACACTGATTTGACATCTCCTTATTGCGGGAGGGCTCTCCCTAACCACACTGCATTATGCATGACCTACAGAAACTATGAACAAGCATCAGGCTCTTCAATAAACTCTGGCATTTCTTCTCAGAAGCGAATACATAAAGACAGTATTACTTCTGTAAAGGGAATTAGACCATATATCCCTAAAAGGCTGCGTCAAGAAAATTCTATAATGTGCGAAGAAAAAGAATCTCATCAGGGAGAAAATTCAAACTGTCATGTTAAATTAGCTATTTCAGGAGAGCAGACTGTGACAAAGGTCTCTGAATTAATTAAGCCCTACTTGGGATCCAAATACAGATTATCTGAAGTCCCCCGAAATTTAGTATTTCATATAGCTAAACACAGTGGCCCTGTTAATGAAATCCAATGGTGTCCTGTACGAGAACAGAGTCACATGCTTCTCTCGGCTTCCATGGATAAAACAATCAAGGTAACGTAATACAAGATGTTGTGAACCAATTAAAACTTAAATACTGTTTTGAATAATGTCCTTCTAGGAACAACTGAACTGATGACTGTTGTTTCACAGTCCTCAGAACTTGAGCTTTGTAGTACCAGAGCCTATTACAAACTTTTTCTTTAATTTGTTTCTATGCATAGAATCTCTGTATTTCAGAATGTTTTTGTATTAGTTATGTCAACTTATTACGTGTTAAATTAACAAGCTAGATCTCTAATATATGGATTCTAGATAGAAACCCATCATTAAGAATATGCAATCTAATATTTCCTCCTTTAAGGGCACTGTGGCCATAAGCAGAGCTGGGTTGCATATTCTGCCTTATGTTATTAAACAACTGACTGCCAACATGGGGGAGAAAATGTTTTTTGGGAACTTAAGGGAACTAGCATGTTGACAGTGCTCTAGGTCAAATGAATCTTTTATCTAAACTTATATAGCAATTATTACCTGCTAGGAAAATTATCATTTGATAAGAATTTATAATTTGATTAAATTCTCCAAGTGTGTAGAATTCTATTCAAAATAGAATTTCATTTCTGTTTTCATGTTTGTTAAAGTAAATTCTCTTGTAGCTTATTAAATCTTTTACTCATTTGCTGTTTTATTATTTAAAGAATTTTATTTAGTTTACTGTAGTTTAGTTACTATTTAAACTCGGTTATTTAACCTAAACATTTTTCAAAACTAATTGCCTTAGGTTCATGGAACATGCAAACTCAATATTTATATTTTTAATATTTGCTATATTTGATAATGTCAGTTAAGTATTAGTGAAGTAATGCAGTAACTGTGTTGTGAAATATCTGAAACATCAGTGGTTTGGAAGATATTCTGTAGACAGATTAAAAAAGGTTTCCCATTTCCCAGTTGGATTGAAGACTCTGATAATGTAAGCAACATACTTTCAAAAAGTGTACACCTTCATGTGAATATCTTTCAAGCCAGTAGAGGGCACAGTTAGATTAAGTATTGTCTTGATGTTATGAAACTGATTTCACCAACTTCTTAGGGTCTCAAGTCCATAAATCTCCCTGTAGTTGTAGTTTATCATCTGAGAATTTTTAGGTTACTGGTCAGTGCCTAGAGTTGTCAATTTCTTGCTGTAAGTATAAAAACAAACAATTGAAACGCATATGTAGTGTGTGAATTTTTCTTTCGTTCTGCTCTTCAATTCTGTACATTTGCCTAGCTCTCCTTTCTGTTAGTCACTTCAGAAAACACTTGCTAGAATTGCTGGTTTAAATCCCAGAAGTGGTAACTTATGTAGCTGGCCTTTAAAGGGAAAAGCCATGTTGATAGACACAGGATGTTCACACTGTTTACTTGGGATATCTATTTGGGATAAGACTCAATGCACCTAGCTGGAGACCTAAAATCCCTGCCCAATCAGACTTATAAAACATATATCTAAATTGGTTATGTGAATAATTCCCAGTATAATTACAAATGAATATTTGTATGTGTAAATGTCTGGGCTTTAGTCCTTAGATTCAGCCTATGCAGCTACATAGCTTACCTTTCAAAGGTCCAGCATAAGTCAGTGGCAATGTCAGTGAAAGATCAGTCTAAGCATGTCAGACTGACAGATGTTCACAGCTTAATTCTGAACTAAATTAAAAGATGTATAATTGTATGCTATTTTCATGTTTCTTGGCTGAAATTTTTCACATTTTCTTCTGCTTTTCAGTCTTCAAACTTTTATTCCATTCCAAAATGGAATATTCTTAGTTTGTGCCTGGAAAATTTTTTGGCATGGAGAGGGAAGAAACACTTGGTTTCTTAGTTGCCTTAGTTTAGTGCTCTTAGTTCAGATGGGAAATGAAGAAATTGTCTTGTGAATAAATCATCCTGAACACATTTCTTTTTCTTATCACATTTTCCTATATATTTACAATATATGCATGCATTTGATCATATGAGTTTTTAATTAAAGTTGTTTTAAATTAGGAAGTGAACAGTCTTTGTGTTCTTTGTTCAACCAATGTGCATTTTAAAATATTCTTCTTTAAGAATGAGAGGAAATCATACTGTAATGGAGAAATTGATGCTTTCAGCTAGCAGCTCATTGAAGAATAACCTACTGTCAGGAAAGATGATAAGAAATTGTATGAGTATCTTGTGTAGATGCTCATAGATCTTGCATGAAAGAACATGCTCTTTCTGAGGGGGGGCTTTCTTATTTTGTTTTTAAGAATATTTGTTCTCAATGAAACCTCTAGTAAGAGTATATTAAAAAAACCCACACCCTGATAATCAGTGGTAAGTTAATCCACAACTCTTTTTGGGTAGTACTTCTATCAGCAGATGGAGCCCTGGAGCATTGCACAGTGATAACTGAATCGGTCTCGTACAGGATAAAAAATTAGTGGCTGCCTCCATTTTGACAAGACAGAATTTCATAAGGGAAGGTTATATATACTACTGATACCTGCAACTCCTCTACTATACAGCATTATAAATTTCATAATTTTTGCATCTGCAAGGAATACAAACAAATTTAGTTTTATGCTTTGGAACTAGTATTTTGTCCTCTTCTGTCTAGATTTTGAGCCTTCCCTTTTGGTAGGGGAAGCTGGGAAGTAGGATGGCCTCTCTTCCTTAGCAGTAGTACTCCTGATAGTATTCCTTAAGCAGTTTGAGGAAGGGGTGGGAGACAGTATTCAAGTTAGGGTAGGAACTGCCAGGAGCTTTTACTGTGGCAGTGCTCTTCATCATCACTAATACCTGCTAGCTATATTGTTAGTGGCTATTTCTACTTTAAGTATGCTTTTAAGGATTGTGATTGTCTCAATGTTTGTCCAAACTGATTATGCTTGTTTTTTTTCTTTCTTTAAATAGTATTAAGGTTTCTATATTGAATCTATTTGACTAGCTGCTGTCAATGAAATTAATGCCTAATATTTGTAGTATGGATGTTCAGTGCATCCTGAAAATTAGATCTTGTTTAAGTATTTGTGATTTAGAACACAAAATATAAAATCACAAGCCACAGGTTACCACTGAAGAACACAACTGTTGTTGATGTCTTAGGTACCAAGGGAGATGATTGTTTTTCCATCCTCCTTGAAAGACACATTTACCAGGAACACTTGGTCTGATAGGTTTTCAGTGGGTAGCTCCTTAGTGTCTGAAGACCTCATGATTGTGTACTCACATTCTTTCCCCTTTTTACAGGAGGGGTGGTGGTGGAAATCAAGTAGTGTATTCTAGAAATTTATTCTTTCCTGGATCCTGTTGTATTCAGCTGAAACAGTGATAGACTATTATTCTCATAATGAGCATAGCGTTGACAGCAGCAATACAGTGTTGTTTGAAAACTGCTGCTACCCTCCCCTAGAGTAACAAATTCTAGTATTGCTTCAGGTTTTCAAACAAGCGGCACATGATTCAGTCAAAATAAGCAGAATAGATTTGTTTCTCATTGTTCTGTCATGTGCGTGTCTGTCAATAAGCTAATGAATTTAGGCTGCCAAATTACTTCATATAAGTTTACACATAGCTGTCAGGTGGTTATAATTTTGTCACCGTTAGGTTGGATTCAAACTATTCACTCAGCAATATTAGATATCCTGCTGCCAGTGCCCGCAAGCATTCAAGTCTTTAGGTTCATTTGAAAGTCTAATTATGATAATGTTTCTTTAATAGAGACTTGTACATAAACTGGGAATGTGAGGAGTCTTTTTCTTGAAAATACATACCACATTATCTGAAAATTTAGAGTGCTATCACTGCTGTCAGTCTGTTCCTAAAGCTGTATTTTTTAAAAAAATTATTTTTTATTATCTTGAAAGTGGTATCTGAAGTATTAAGGCTGACTCTTCCTTTTGGTGCCTTATTCTGACTTTCCTTCCTTTTCTTATTTGAACCATGTATGTTTTTTCCAAGAATTTTAAGCTTGCTGACTATTAAAGTAGAAGTACACTATGAAATAGTGTGGTAAATCAGTTTCTGAAGTACTGAAGGTGTTTCTCTGTATATATCTTCTTTGAACAAAGTTATTTCTTATGATTCATTTGAGTGTAAAGTGCTTATTTTGTGTGTAAAGGAGCACTCCTGTGTAGGAATGAATGTACCTCGCTGTTGGCAAGAGATACTGGCTGTGCTTAGATGCTAATACGGGTCAGGAGGTAATAGCCGGCAAAAGCTGTAACATAAGTCAGCCAAGAGCAATTCATGAAGGTAGTGGGGTTTGGTCATAAAAATCTATGCAAGTAGGACCTATTCCACGTTTTGGTGTGTTAATACCAAGCAATGTTTTAGAGATTGTTCCTTTGTTGAGTTTTTAATTATTTTTCTTGCTTCCAGCAGTGCTGTTGTCAAGGAAACAGAAATCCTTGTAATGCCTTTGTTCACATTCCTCAGAATCCACAGCTGGAGATGACTTGTATAGTTTTTATGTTGTTAGTAGTTGACATACTCTTGTGTCTCAAAGGGATTTTTCAAAGGAGTTTGTCTCTCTGAATATAAATAGCAGCATCCTGATCCCTACACTTGTGATAGGCCACTGCTTGCTTGCTTTCTTTACTAATAAGAACTAAATTCAGTGCCGTTACAGACAGCAGTTTACCCCAACATGTGTGTGAACCTGGTGCTTAAAGGAGGGGGAAGAAAAGACAAAAAAAGGCAGTGAATCCCTCAGCTTCTGGTTTAGGCTTTTAGTCCTGCAAGAATGTCAGTTTTTCATTATGGAAATGCACCTGGAAATGTGTCCTGAATTAGGATTTATATGAGGAATACTAGAATATTACTCCATATTGGAGGTCTTGCAAAAGAGTTTTGACAGCCTTGTGGCCATGTGAGAGTGTAGCTGTTTAGAGGAAGAGAGCAGCCAATGTGCCTCTAGTTCCAAAAAGAACTGGAAAATGCCTAAAGAAATGTTCAGAAGGTAAACATCTCAAGAGCATTAGAATTAATTAAGCCTGGTGCTGGATTTTGTGCCTTTCTTTTTTCCTCTCATTTTGAGCCTCTGTAGTGTCCTCCTTTTTCAGCTGCTGACTTCCTGATGTATGGAGAAGAATGCAGTCCTCCTGATATTCCTGCCTCTAAAATTTGGTGACAGTTGACCAGTTGACCAGTTGAGTAAAGTTACTGCAGGTGAGGGGCATGGGGAGAGAAGCATAGCTGTTGAGTGTTATTTCAGACTTTCCTTTTGCAGAAATCCTGGAGTATGGCTTTTGGATATCTCTAAGCAGATGTAGAGGGGAGAAAGGACTATTTCTTCCACTTCTATTCTATTTCTTCCACTTCCACTTCTGCTGGAATATATATATATATTATAATTTATATATATATGTATATATTTATATATTAAACATACAGAAATAGGGAAACCTTTTATCTGGGATTGCAGAGGTCTGTACTTAATTTCTACAAAACTCCTCCAGCAATATAGAAGTATCTTTTAAAGTAGCCTATAGCAGAAATCGAATACATTGACCATGCTGCAAAGGGAAGGTATCGGGGAGGTGGTGGGGGAAAAGTCAGTACTAGAGAACTCGGTGCTAGAGAGTTAGTCTCCCTAGCAAAGTTTAACCGGTGTCATAAATCAAGCTGCACACTGACCTACAGAACCTTCAGGGACAATTGGTGTGGTGTAAGGACATTGGAATGAAATTTGAGCCACGTGAAGAAATTTTTTTTAAAGGAATCTCAGAAATTCATTGTAAAATACAAAATGTTATGACTTTTCTCCCTTTGTAGAACATCTTTTGAATTTATAGAATAGTCTAGGGGGAGGAAAAAGTATGGGTATGCTTTCTTCCAGCTAGAAACTTAAATAAGAGTCTAGGTGAAAATGTCATGGTTTTGAAGCTTGAAAAAGAGGAGGAGCTAGAACAGTTTCATAGAATAGTTTCATTTTTTTCTAAAGTTACTCTAATAAATTACAGTAAACCTTTTTTTAAATGGTTGGTGAATTTTAAATGCTTTTACTGTTAATGTAAGTAGCACCAAAGTATTGTTTCTCTTCTAGAAGTCTAGCTTTATAGATGTGTAGGACAATGTTATACACTTGAAATCTGCTAGCAAAGGTAAAGATACATTATGACGTGGATCCCTTCCTTCTGCTGTCAGTGTTGTCAAGGAAACAATCTTTGGTGTGAAGCTTTACCTCAGATCCTGTAGAGAGATTCCCTGCGTAAAATTTATCCAGCATCAATGGTGGAATTGATTTGCCTCAAATTTCTGTTCTTGTAGTATGTTCATGGTGGTTTTGTTTATTCTGTTTTCAGACTTTATTTTAGGATAGTATACAATAGCAGCATCTTTACTGTTATACCAATGAATGTACCAAAAATTGTTGATAACTGATCTTTGAACAAAACCTCATTCAAAAGAAATTTTATGACATCTTGACCTATTTGTAGTATAGTCACAATGTGTAGTTATGGATTTTGAATTTAAGGAGAAAAGAAACATTAAGGAAAACTTTATATATTTGTGAAGTTGTTTCACTGCTAGACAGCTACTGCAATACAATAACCATTTTGTGGAAGGTCTGGAACTGTGCGTTTGATTTGTCTCTCGGTACATACTGCCTGCCTGGCTATTTGGGGTGTTATGTCCAAGCCTTCATGCTTGTGGAGGGGTTCGAACTTGATGTTTTACCCAACTGATTTTGTCTAGGCGACTTCTAGGAATTTAATTATAAAAACTTTTAGATTTTTTCAAATAATGAAATTGGTTAGTGAGTTGCAAGATACTGGCGGAGACATGGCAAATGGTAAAGATTTTCTTATATACATACCAACTATGTAATGTCTCACATCATGAAGCAAGGCGTTAGAGTTTGTAACCTGTCCGCTAGGGTTGTTGCCTTTTTTCTTTTTAGATTCCTCAATAAAACACTGTTTCCTCATTCTAAACACTGTGACTAGTAGCTGGGTATATTTTATATGTGTGTGTATATATACATGTAAATATAAAAATATTTGTGTGTGTGCAAGACTTCATCATTAGAAAACCTCAGGTTGGAAGTAGAGAAACAGTACTGCAGATTTAGTATTCTTGATTGAAGATTTCTGCACTCTAACCTAGTAAACTGTCCCAAGAGCTATTCAGATAAAAACATTAAAATTTGGAAGTACAAAATGATCTGTTAACATCTTTAAAGATGTTATAGCCATACAGCATAATAGTCTTCTACAGGTACTTCAGAAAGGCTCTTCTGAAATGCTACTAGAACCTGATTTTGTTTTGTTTGTTTTTTCTCCTGAAGTATTTCTAATAGTTTTCAGGCAGTTTAGAGACAGCATTTAGATTTTTAAAACTAAACTTTAAGTGTCCATACTTGCAAGATGAAATAAGAGGTTAACATCAGGGCATTATGTGCAATTAATTTAGAGGCACAATAAAAGCAAAGGAGTTAGTGCATTATTAGTTCATATATTTCCTATGATATTTTTCCTTAGGAAAACACAGGACTTAATGCTCAATGCTTATTCTCCGGCACTGCTCCCATGTGATAGATATGGGGCATGTGCTGAGGTGCAGCTGGAGTTATCCAGCCTGATGTCATTTCCACTGTTCAAATTAGCAACTGCTGCAGGTAAGCAGTTTGTCAGGATGTAAACAGTGCAAATTGGGATCCAGGACTATTTTGAGAGCCTGCTTCTAAGAAACCTGGTTGTCCTGTGTCTTTAGAAAAGTGAGATGTTGCTAGTAAGCGTGCTCAGTAAACATATTAGTTTCATAAATGTTAAAGCTAGCCATATGGTAACAACCCAAAACAAACTGAAATGTAGTTCAGTCTTATTCTGCTTACTAGTTCCGGAATACTAATAGTTATATGTTTCACTGGTAATGAAGGCATTTATCTGCTTTACAAAATTCATAGTTTATTTTGGTAACCAGATACCTGACTGCTTATGTTTAAGGTAATTTTGTCAGGGAATTTGGTTAAAATTCCCTGCAGGCAGAAATTTTTACTTAAGTGTTTGCCAATATTTTTAGAAGTGTTTGCAGTGATGTGTTCCTCTGCCATTGTGCAAACACTGCTAATAGCTCTGCCCAGTGTGTTGTCTTGGGAATAGCTGCTGCTCCTCTGGCTGGGCTGCCAGTGCCTGCCTGTAGCTGTTGTCCTTGTGTCCCCTTCTCTCAGAGCTTGAGATGTGCCTGTATGGATCTCTCTAATTTGCATTTCTATTTGTCTGCTTTATTTACCTTATCAATAGAAGAAATGTTCACCTGATCAGCACTGGTGAGGCTGCACCTGGAGTATTGGTTGTAGTTCTGGGCTCCCCAGCACAAGAGGGATGTGGAGCTTTTAGAGAGGGTCCAGTGCAGAGCAACAAAGATGATTAAGGGACTGCAGCATCTGTCTTACGAGAAAAGACTAAGCAAGCTGGGCCTGTTTAGCCCAAAGAAGAGAAGACTGAGGGATCTGGTCAATAGGTATAAGTACCTGAGGAGCGAATGTAGGGAGGATTGGGTCAAACTCTTCTCAATGGTGACCAGTGACAGGACAAGGGGTAATAAGTGCAAATTAAGGACCAGGAAGTTCCATATCCATGTGAGGAAGAACTTCTTTGCCATGAGGATGACAGAGCCCTGGAACAGGCTGCCCAGAGAGTTTGTAGAGTCTCCTGCTCTGGAGATTTTCTGAACCTGCCTGGGTGCCACCCTGTGCTCTAGGGGTCTCTGGGGTGGGGGGGGTGGACTAGATGATCTCTAGAGGTCCCTTCTAACCTCAACCTTTCTGTGCTTTTGTGAGATGGAGTACATGTGTGTATATGCATATATATAGAGAGGGAGCACAAAAGCAAATGAGTGACTAAGGTGACTTGGGATTCTACACTGGAAACAGTATGACTGTATAAAAGTACAGTTCAAATAGGTCTGAATTGGATAATGACTGTTTAACTGAAGTTTGAGGACTCCCACGACCAACGTACCACAGTTGGTTAATGTTTTTATCATGTTTTCTGATGCAGCTTGCAGATCAGCTGCAGTTGCATATACAGTAGCATCCTTTAAAAATTGACAGTATAGCTGTTAGGGTTGTACTTATGCTCTGAAGAGAATACAGTGTTTTCTCACTTAATAATGGGTGTCCAAAACATACTAGGTGCAAATGTATCTTTGAATGTGTTGCCCCATTTCTTAATTACCCTGTAGGAATTGTGGGCACTTACCACACTGTTTGCCTCTAAACTTGTTTTAAAAACCTCCATTTCAGACTCATACATGAGGGATCCCTACTTGTATTAGCACATAAATGTGTGTGATTTTGGGGAAATGGTAGCAGTGAATATGCTACATAGATGTGAAGGAAAAAAGATTTTCATAAACAAATGGCTATAACAACTTAGCTAATTATAACTTGCGGAGTCATAATAATTTTATTCTTCTCCTGAAGTTTGCCTGCTGGTAAGATATTGATTGCCTAAGTGTTTTCTGGCTGCAATTACCAACTGCTAGTAAACAGTGTTGTAATTGTACTTTTAGGTGTTCTGAACATGTTCTCAACATGTTGCTGTTACACTGAAGTCAATGAGAAACCGCATTTTGTGCCCTACTGCTGTTTTACCATATAGGTTCATCAATAGAAAAATTGCTGGTTGTAATTCTTAATATTTACTCATCATTATTAATTCTCTTATTACTGGAATACATGTATGTCAAACCTTTGTACTCTTTAACTGTCTCTCTTGCCAAATATGCCTGATGCTGTTAACCTACCTGAAGTAGAGAGGGCTAACCGGGTTTTGAACTTTGTGAAATAAAGGTTACATGTCTTCATAATAAATATTTTGCAGGTGATGCTTTTGTTTTTGGCATCCTGTCTTAGTATGCATTTAGTAACTATATACTGTTTTGGCAAGTAGCAGAATTGGCTGGCAAAGACTGAACAGTAGGATTCATTTAAGCAGAAACTTCACTTGATATTTTAATCTGCTTTACCTTAGCTATTCTTGAGGCCCTCTTTTGATGGTATGGCTGAGAATTTTACATGTTTTATTTGGAGTGCCCGATGTTTAGGGTAGTAAGTCCCACCTATACCTTTGCCTCCTGTAGTATGTATCTGTTTCACTTCAGAGTGCACTTATTATGAAATGCTTCAAGAAATAGCACTCCTAATCTGCATAGTGGGTTGTGAAGCATATGGTCTTAATATAATCATGCTATCAATATAGAGCAGATGAATTTGATTCTTAAAAACATCTTTTAATGTTGTTTTCCTCATAATTTTGAATATCAAAAATGTGTGTGCATTCTGGAGTGCATTAAGCAGAGCATCTCCAGCAGGTCGAGGGAGGTGATTCTGCCCCTCTACTCAGCCCTGGTGAGGCCGCACCTCGAGTACTGTGTGCAGTTCTGGGCTCCCCAGTGCAGGAGGGACGTGGAGCTGCTGGAGAGAGTCCAGCGCAGGGCCACAAAGATGATTAGGGGCCTGGAACATCTGCCCTATGAGGAAAGGCTGAGAAAGCTGGGCCTCTTCAGCCTGGAGAAGAGAAGACTGAGAGGGGACCTGATTAATGTATATAAATATATCAAGAAAGGCAGTGAGGAGGATGGGGCTGGCCTCTTCTCAGTGGTGGCCAGTGATAGAACTAGAGGAAACTGCCACAAATTGAGGCACCAAAATTTCCACAGGAACTTGAGAAAGAATTTCTTAACGGTGAGGGTGACGGAGCACTGGAACAGGCTGCCCAGAGAGGTGGTGGAGTCTCCTTCTCTGGAGATCTTCAAAACCCGCCTGGACACCACCCTGTGCCACATGCTCTAGGGGACCCTGCGTGTGCAGGGGGTTGGACTAGATGACCTCTACAGGTCCCTTCCAACCCTAGCCATTCTATGATTCTATGATTTATTGGACTGAAATGTCAAAAAGTGTTATCTTGTCATACTTCTGCAGCAATACTGCAAGTGCAATACTATTATCATAGTTTCCCTTCTTACATCTATCCCTCTTATTCCCTAGTCTCATGGTTTTAAAAATCAATACTCTTCAGAGGGTGCCCAGCAGAAGGCCTTAAAATTAAGGACTTGAAGGGAGGAAATCCTAGTCAGATATTGAATCAAAAGTCTCTCTGCTCACTCTGCAGCATGGAGGGTCTCTTATCCTTCTGTGTTTTCCAGTCAACAGGCATTGCCAATACTGGAGATCTACTTTTCAAGTAAAAGACAACTGTACACAGCTGCAATCCTCTTTCAGAGGGTCAGAAGTTTCCTAACACTATTCTTTCAGAATATTTGATCTATTTACTTAAACTATATCTGGTTTTATACATTTTCTTCTGCAAACTTCACTGACACCAGGGGAGATTTTTTCACATCTAGGGTAAAAGTAGCTAGTCAAATCACTTGGAAGATGCAGACCAGTAGGACATCCTTACAACTACTGATTATTTTTGTGATCAAAATTCTCCATGTCAAATAATCAGAGAGTAGAGTCAGCCTGTTGGACTGTAGACCTTTAAAATGGTGCCTATTTGTGTGTGTGTGTTTTTTTTTTTTTTTTTTTTTTTTCCTAGGAGCACATTATTAATAGATCTATCTCCTAGTCAGCAGAAGCTTTTTACAAGAATAAAAATAAGAGGCAGAATGCAAAGGCATCTGTTTTTAACAATGTATTGTCAGGTTCAATTTCTCCTATTTTCAGGTTTTATTGATTGAAAAATGTTGACCAAAACAAAGATCAATGTGGATAACCTTCCACCTTCCCATTTTTAAAACAAAGGGTTTCATGTCTCATCACTTCCTATGATGCTAATATTCTGCTTAAGTTATGCTTCATCCCTGTAACATGCTGGACTTGGATATCTATTTCTAAGGAATGTGACTTATTTGAAGAAGATCACATATACAACCTAATGTGGACAGTATCTTTAGTATGCACTGTAGTGGTATTTTTAGCTTAAACATGAGTATTTTCAAAGAGCTTTCACCTAACATAACTTAATTGAGCTCTAGCTCCCAAGAGTGAGCTCAGTTATTTTCATTTCAGTCTGGTGATATGAGTAACTTATTAACTGCCTGCTCTGAGAAAACAGTCAGAAGCAGCACTTTTCTCAGCCTCTTTTGCCTGAAGGAGAGTTTCTTAACAAAAGCCATGTACTTATGTTGGAACACGTATCTCTACATTAGCAGGTAAGCAAAGGTATCCAATTTTGCAGAGCAACAAAATACTTGATTACAGGTCTAATGATAGCTTAAGAGGTGTTTTCAGATGTGCTGAAATCAAGGACTTGAAGCAGATGAACTTAATTATCTTTGTGAATATTCACAATCACATTATGTGCTTTAAATGTCACATTTGGAAATAGTGCCTCATTGCTAGTTAATTAACAATAATTACTCAAGGTAGTGCTTATGTTTCTGGAATTTCTTGCTCACTGTGACAAATGTGTTTTGTGTGTAAAGGTTTAGCAGTATAAAAACTAGATTTTTACTTTAGCTCATTCTGAAAGTTACTGTTGCTCAGCCTCTGTAGCCTGGTATTTCTGCCCAGAGAAGCAATCATTCTGTTCCTTTTATTGCTACAGCTGGGCAACATTTTTGACATGTAAAATAGGGTATATAATTAGAGTTGAACTCTTTTAATAGGAGAGAAACAATGGCAAATTAGGCTGGCAGTCTGGAAATCCATCATGAGGTGTTACAAAGGTATGTTGACAGCCACAGCAGAAGAAATGTGGCTTATAACAATACCAGAAAGGCTTTCTCGATGATGGTGCCTGTGCAGAACGTGTCTTCTATTGGTAAGAATGGCTTTTCTTAGATAAAAAATTTTTGTTTTAAAACAAAATAACAAAAAATCTACCCTGAATGCTAGAAAAATCTTTCTTCTATGCTATTCAGCTTTTCTTTCAGCTTCCTTCTCTGCATTTCATGTGGAAATTCAGTAACTGAAATACAAAAGAACTTTTCTCAACTATTTTTCCTTAAAGTGTTTTTCTTTATCAGTGGTAGTCTCCTTGTTTGCAGCTGTACACTTTACATAAAGATTTAGTTTAAATAATTAGCAACCTCAGTTGGACTCAGAAACGGGATGTTCTCTTTGCTCGTGAATTTTCTCATTACCTGCATGAATGAGAATTTATTGAGATCATAGTAAGTATTTACATAACTTTTTCCATTCTGGAAAATATATGAAATGTTTTATAGTGAGATTTAATTCGCAATATTTACAATATACAAAACAAACGACTCATTCTCTGACATCAATTTAAGAAGTGATTTGGATACTAGGAAAAAAAAGTATAGAATTTTAAAGAGTTTGAAGATAGATAAAACTGAAGGCCTTGTGCACTGGTAGTAAGAATAACTGCAAGTATATGAAGGTGTACAACCAAGTGATGATTAACGTTTGAGATGGTACAAAGGGATAGCAATAAGGATGGAAAAGAGCCCTAGTAATGGGAAGCTGGAATGATAACATGAGTTGGACTGTGTAAGGGTCTTCAACATAAGTCAAAACAGCAAAATACAAGTGCTAGACACTCTATTAGGGAAAACTCTCTCATAGTAGTTTGTTGTGAAAAACCTTTTCCTCCATTCTAAAGCTGTTTTAAAAATATATATATGTATTTTTATCTTTAGGTTAAAATGCTAATGTTCTGTGTGACAAAAAGGGGTTTGGTCACATCTGTTGAACACTTGCTTGAGGTCAAGTATCTGAATGCCTCCCTTTCTCCAAAGGGCTGATGAGAGGTCTACAGAAGGAGGCTAAAGCAGAGAGCCTGATTATCACAAACATGGTTACAGCCCCTGTCTCTATTTTAGCTGTTCCCAGGAGTGAGGCTAAGACTCGGTGGAAGGCGTCACTCTTGCTGCCGTACTGACCTGGAGTAACTCAGGCTCATGCTCTGTGAACATGAGCCGTGGTAACCTCTGCTCATGCCTAACATCACTGCTAAAGTGAAAGGGTTCATCAGGCTTCAAAAAAATAAGTTTGTGGGATGGGAAGTAGTGTCTAATCCTACAAAGCTTATTTACTTTATAATTAAATAAGCAGATATGTATGTGTGTAATGTTTAATCTAATTGGGCCCTATGTAAGTGCCAGGTAATGTTTGTAAGTATCAGAATTATGCTCTTAGGTTGATAACATTGTTATCTTACTAGTTGATAACATTGGTTCATGGCTTCACTTCTACATCCAAATAGATAGCTAGTTTTTATCTGGTTCCAGATGTCTAACTTGGAGTGTTATTGATTCCCAGTTTTGAACATATGTACTCTTATACCAGCTATAAAACAAAAACCTGCTAATACTTTCTCTTTAATATTGTAAAAATCCTATAATTGCATAAAGAGTTATTTAATTTCTGATCTGCTACTGTAATGTATGTAGAACTGCTTAAGTTTGAAGTATCTGCTAGGCATTTATAGATATTTACACCCACATTTTTATTTGGGCTCTTATTTGAGCTACAGTGCTGGTTTAGATTGAAAGATGCTTGTATCTGGAAAACAACCTTGAAAAAAATGGATTACAATAATAATCTTCCTGTAAGGCATACTTGTGTTTTAAATTATTGTTATTTTCATCACTATCCTGTGATAAGATACTACACAGTAGTAGGGAGGTTATTTTTATATATATCTACGTATATACCTATGTATACAAAAAGAGTAAACATGCAATCTGCTGACATGCATCAGCCTTAAAAGATTTTGATATGCCTTTATAAATGAATACTGGAGCTATATAAAGGCACTGAATCTAATATCAAAGCTAATAAACAGCCCCTGGGTGCCTTAATGAAGAAAAGGCTATTTATGAAAATCAAAGTTGTGGAAGAAATGGCTGTCTGTGCCTTCAAGGTTGCTTCTAGATTCTGTTTTTATCTTCCTTAACAAAAAAAAAAACACCCACCTCAAACTGTTCTGCTCTATGGTGTAAAAAATAATCAAACTGCTATTGTCAAATTTCCTTTATCAGGGAGGCCTATTACATTCTTTAAAACAGTATAAAACTTGACGTTCACTGAATTTGCAAATCTGCTGATTTCACATGTGGATAAAGGACTTAAAACCACTGTCAATAATTGACTGTTGGGTTGACTATAAGAGGTTGCTTTTCAAGATTTTGCAGAAGAGATTAAATGTTATGAAGTACTCTGAGACTGTGTGGTAATCTAAATGGTGCAATGGGAACCAAGTGCTGTTGCTGAGGTAATACTAAGCATATTTGGAAACCTCTGTTAAGGGGCTTGCATTCATATGACACTTGTTTAATGAGTTACGTAGATATGCAAAGGAGAAATAACAAAAGCTAATCAGTTTTGTTTTATGTAAAGATGTTAATATGTAGATACTTGAATACCCTCAGAAAGAAAGAATGAGTATTCTAATGATACATGTTGATGCTGTGTGAATTGCTCTGAGAAGAGGAGCTTCTGTAATCACTGCACTTCAAAAGTGAATATGCTTAAACAGGGTGACACAGCCGATGTTATGCATCTGTATTAAAATTACTGTGAATCTGTGAATTGCCAGCTAACCTCACACAGTTTATCTCAAGCTTGTCAGGGCTTTGCCAAATAGGAAAGCAATCTCAAACCATTCTCTTTAACACAAAACTGTGAGCAGTGCAAATCACTGTAATGGGGCATCCTGATGGATATAAATATAAAATGAAAGAGTTTTAACTGCAGAAAACTGAGAGGCAAAGTGAGACTTAAGAGAGTCAGAGAGTTGCCTGGCATGTTTAGGAACGTGTGCTTACCAGTATGCCAAATGATGGTGACTTCTGTGTTGAGTGAGGGAAAATTGAATTGGGAGGGGAAAATGAAGGAGGGGAAAAGCACTTTTGCTACCTTTAAATGAAAGGAATATGCTGAGGAAGAGTTTTCATGGTGCACTGCTGCACAGCACATGGCTGTCTTGCACAGAGTCCAGATCATCTGTAGAGTCAGCGGATGCTGCTGGAGGCACCGAAAGCCAAATGTTCACGGGGGGAACTCCTGAGGCCTTTGAGCCATCTGCCTAATGTCTCCAGATACTAAACAGGCTTCTCATAAGTAGCCAGCAAATAGGTGTGATTACTTTGTGGGTGTTTATGAGCACCAGGCTGTTTGTTCTGTAATGCTCTTCAGCTTCTGAGACTTTTTTTTTTCCTCCAAAATGCATTCTTTAAAAATACTGCTATTAGTACTGCTGAACTTCAGCTGTTCTGTAGACACAGCTATTCCCCTTCAGGTGGTTTGTTGATCTCTCCAGAAGGGAAAGTCGGTGAAGATTCTGGAAAGCAACTTAGTGCTCTGAATTATCTTCTGGAGGTCCTATTTATGTAGGAAGCAGTCTTTCAAGTCATACACATCAAGAAAATTCACCATATTCACCATAATATATGTAGCAATTTGCTCCAGGAGAGAGAGGAGCCCAGTGCTTGCACGCAGGGGCCTTTTTCACTCTTAGACCATAAGTTTCACATATGTTCCCCCAGTTCTTAATGTAAAATCTGACGAACTCGGTAGTGGAACAGATGGTTGTTTGTTGTCTCCACGAGAAAAAGAAGTCTCAATCTTTGTCTCAATCTCAGTCTCTACGCTGGTGTAGCTTAGAATAAGTGGAGGGTCCTGTGTTGTTCCTCCATCCATTGAAATAACATCTTACCATGAAAAATGGTGAGAATGCCTCAGCTGAAGCTTGTCCCCTTGAGCAGTCACAGAGATGCATATGCTTCAGAGTAATTTAAAAATATCTGGTATTATTTAAAAGCAAGTTACCAGTCTTAAGACTCTGAAACAGGGAGTGTTATGATTAACCTTTTTCCAGTATCAAAGGTAGCAGAGGTACTCAGCTAATAGTTTAGTTAGAGCCCTTGTATCGCTTCAATAAAATATTCGATCTGCCTGTTGTCTCTCTCAAACTGTATTCTGCCTTGGGAAATGAAGAAATAAATTTTATCTTACTTCCAGACCTTTACTGTAAATAAGAATGTAGTCAGTAGTGCCATCCCAGTCATATTTCTGTCTTTTTATCCCCCTTCGTAAACTCCGGCAGGATTTCTGTGGAAACAAGTTGAGCTGTGAGCATCACTCTGCTGCCAGCTGGCGGTGATATTTCTTCCTCTGAAAGTAAAGGTCTTTCTGGCCCATTGTGCTTTGTGTAATATAATAGTAATTTCAGGAGAAATGCTACTGCAGGGTGGTGTGTGCAGTCTTGGTTTAATTATTCACATGGTTATTAAGATATGTGGCCAAAATCCATGATTCTGAAGATGTGTATTAAAGTGGATTCTACGTATGAAGGCATGTTCTGCTGCTATCTTTTGAAGCTTGCAGAGTCCAGACTCGTTTAGTTCTTGGAGGCTGCAGCTTCCCTGTTTTCCCAAGGGAAGAGCAGTGATGAGCGGTGGGTGCAGGACCTGCTACTGCTCCAGAGTTCCCTCTTTGGCTGCCCAGACTGCTGTGTGCCTCTGCACACTCTGGTTACAGCATGGACTGAGGGAGCAGTGAGGAAAGGGTCTCTGCAGCATCTCCTGCCATTCCTGAGGTGGAACTTCAGCTCTGCAGAGCGCAGAGGACGCTGCCTTTGCAAAGGAGGGGAGCTTCACAACAGGTAGCTCCTTTCCTTTCGAGAATGCAGGAAGAGAACTGGGGAAACTTCCGTAATCCTAAATACTACCTGCCTGCTGAAATATCAATCAAAAGAAGTAGCAGGTGCTATCTTGAGCTCATTGCACCAAGAATTTATACTGCAAAATGCTTCAATTACCTAGCGAGTGTATAAAATGATCCATATAATACAAAAGGTTCCAGCAAATATGGGTGAGTGCAGAAGGCAGCATTGCGTTTCAAAATTCTATCAAAAAGCCTAATTTACCTAATATAATTAAATGAGCAGGTGAAAAAGGAAACCATTTCAGGAGAATTTTAATGATAATATTCTGCCTTCAAGGAAGGAAACCGATGGAACTGGTAAAATTTTCTTGAGATGTATAATCCCTTCCTGCTCCTCCCTAAAACTAATAATATAAAAATGATCAGCAACATTTTTTTCCTAAATATCTTTTATTTCGGAAGGGAATTTTATTTTGTTCCTATGGGGGCAGGGGAAGAAGGAGAGGGATAATCTGTGCTACAAGGATTGTTCTTTAAAAAGTTTTATATATGTGTGTGTCTATGCATCTATGGTACTAAAAATAAAATACATATTTTAAACCTGTAACAAAGTCCTAGAAATAACAATTTCTTCTGCTATGCACACTGTACACAAACATATCTTTTTAAAGCTTAAATGGAAAAAAAAGGCTGAGTCCTATCTTAACTTGGTGGCACACCCACTGGAAATAGTATGTGAAATTGAACTATGCCTATCAGGGACTAATGATACCTATATAAAAATAACTCAAAAAGCTTGGATTTCTCAAGTTAATATTGAAGTGATGCTGTTACTTAACACATTGAATACTTGGTCCCTATCTTCTCCAAAAGACTTGAAAGTTTTATTCGAAAATGTCTAAATACTCAACATGCATGGGATACATTTTCATTCATAGAAACTAGATTTCTTTGAGTATACTTTATAATACTGTTGTCACTCTCTGAACCCATGGTTAATTTTAAGGATATAAAGGAGTCTGACTGTTTCCTTTATTGTTTAAAAAGTGTGTGTATTTATATTTCTCAAGTCTGAAAACATTTGTTCTGTTGCTGAAAATTTCTTTTACGAAAGAAAAGTGAAGTAACTTCTTTCTAGGGCGAGATGTAGGGGTTCCCAGTCATGCTCTACAATCTGCTTCAGCTTATAGTTACTATAGCTGAAAATCAACTGTTGTTGAAATCGATAAAGTTTTATTTATTTTGGTGGGACACTCAAAGCTGAAGTACATTTATAGCAATTATAGGCCAAAGCTTGTGCTTAATTTATATAATACAATGGTAGCCTAATAATCTCCACTTAGTAGGTAGTGGTAATGTTCTAAGCCTGTGATTACTGCATCCTTGGGTGCACGGATTAGTCTAAGAGATTAGGAACATCAAGTCACTTGACAGCTGTTTTTAAGGTAGTTACGTTTTCTGCCTCTGCCCTGGGGAATTCTTACTGTTCTGTAAACAGAAATGGGTTGAAAACTCAAATTTTTTTCCTATTTCCAGGAAAAAGAAAAAATATGTTAAACAGTTATGAGAATGATCCTTCCAAAAGTGTATTTAATAATAAATTATCTAGTTATTGTTTTTCTCAACTCCTTTTGTGCCTGGTTTTCTCTCTGATGCTGTGTTGGCTTCAGTGGGAAGGCTTTGCCTGATGCTCCTCATGCTGTGACGTTACAGCACGAGGGGCTGAACAGATGCGTGGTGGCAGGATGTCCCTTCGCCAGCATCATGTGCTGCTGCAGTGTCACAGCACGATGGCACCCCAGCAGCTGCCTGACACAGATGTTTCTTCTGTCCCTGAAGCTTTCAGTCCATTCACTCCCTGATTAGCCTTCTAGGTAGGTTTGAAATGATGAACGCTTCCTATGGATCGGACTTGCTCCAATTTTGAGAGGAATGATCCTCTCAAAGGTTAGAGAGAATCCAGGCTAAAAGGCAAAAACTATCTTTATTTTTTAAAGATAGAGAATCAGTATGCACTTAATGAGTGTATGAACCTTTTGCAATACTTCTCAATATCCAAGTGCTTATCAAGTGGATGTAAATATTATGTTGTCTATCTGCTCTTAAATGCCCAGTTACATAGATGCAATGTGCCTATAAAAGTGCTAATTACATTACATAGTTCGCAATGTTTTGTGGTGTCAGAGTTAGGAGGATAACTTAGAGTAGATTGATATGTAGCACTGAATTTAGGTTTTAATTTCTTGAAGTTTATCTAAAACTTATTGCTTAGAGTTTGTTCATCCCCTTCTTTCAGGCACACACATGAAACTGCTGCTGATATTAATGACTTAAAAGTGCTAGCACATTTGAAAATCAGACCACTTGAATTTTAATTCTTATATTCGCAAGAAGAAAAATCTGACATAATTCAAATTACAAATAGAATAGCCAAAAATGAGGATACTGTGGTTATTTTGATTTAAAGTAGTTTTTGAGGTGAAAGGTTTTTTTCTCAGTTTTCTATTCCTAATAGACTGCTTCGTGTTCCTCTTTGTTTAAAATGATGGTATGATTTGTAATGAAGTGGCTTTATTGTTGACATTAAACACTGTAATGGTCTTTTAATGGTGCCTTAATGGGATCTCTGAGGACTTGTACTGAAATAATTTTACCTTTTTCTAATTTTCTTCCATAATGGACTGTAGCAGTACAATTTAAGCTCTCCTTATATATTTCTTTGGTTTGTGAAAAGAATCAAAAACTAAGCTACCATTCTGTCAAATAGAGGAAATATTCCAGAAAGTTTTTGTTATATTTAGTATTTTTCATAGTTAAATATTTAGACTGTCTCACCATTAATAAGGTACCAGTTGATTTGACAAGATTTTGTCAATATCACTAAATAATAAAATACATATTGAATTTGCTTGCCTTTCAATTAGGAATAAGAAAATTTCCCTTGATACATCGTTTATTTCATATGTCTGTATGACTGAAGCTTGATATAATACAAAGATAGATTGCTACTTGCTACCTCTTGCAAATAGTATGAAATAAGGTTGCTGTTCAACTTTGTTATTTTGGGATAGCCCCAAGTGTTAGAATGGAAATAGCTCATTATAACTCAGGCTAAACTTTAGCCCAACTGGCACACCTATAGATATATTTTAATAAAAATTACACTTACAGTGAATTGCTATGTCATGTCTGTACTCAGATAGAAACTTTATTGACTGTTTTTGAAATTTTTTAGCTAGATTGTAATGTGTGTGACTTGGCAGACCAAGATTTTGCCCTGAGCTTGTTCATCCTCCACTAGTTCTTTTTCAGTTCTCAACATACCTTTCCTTGACAGAGATTGTTAATTTTGTATAAACATCTTTTGTAAATAAAAACTAATTCTAATCTATTATTTAAGTTTATGGAGATAATATGACTTATTTCTGAATATCTACATAAGTGTGGTGTTGTTTGTTTGTTTTAATCAAGAGTTTGTGACTGATCCTGATAATCTGGTATTTCTTGTTCCAACACTTGTTCACATGTTAGTTGTCTAGGTCAAACACTGCTAAATATTTACAAGAAATGTATTTATGCTATCTAATCAGCTCAGAAATGAAGGCTTCCCTATGAGAAGCGTTTGAGAAGTCTGAGCTTGTTTGCTCATATGCTTCATGTAACTAATTGTGGAAGGATTTTAAAATCATCAAAGGGAAATAACTCTGTCCTACCTTCCAAGCTATCCTCCTGTGATTCCAGATATCTTAAATCCAAGAAATAAGAATTAGGGATTCACTAGTTCCAGTGCTGTGTTTACACTTGCCTGTTCCCAAATTGAGGGGGAATAGGGTTAACTCCAACTAAACTTGAAAAATGTAGTACACACAGTTAACTTTAGCTTTTTCTACAAACGCAATGTGTAACTTAATTTAAAATTGTCTTATGGAAATTTCCATGAGAGATTTGTCAATCTTATTCAATTTCTTTTTCTATTCAGTTAGCTTTTGTAATGTCTTGTTTATGTTAAGAATACTAGTTTGACTGAATTGACAGTGACAAATTGACTAGTTTGTCAGTTCTGTGATTTGAGAGACTCCAGCATAGACTATATTAATTATGCAGTTACAAAACTCCAGCCAACTGATATATTTTAAAAATAACCTTGTTTTCAGATTTCACTGATTAGATCTTTCTTGTTGTGCTACACTTTAGGTTTTAGAGTATGCTATATTTATTCCCAAGAGCAGACAGCCAATAAACAAGCTTAGGTCAAGTGTAGTTGTTCTGATTATTAAAGCTTTTCCAAAACACTCCTGTGTTGCATATAAGCAGATGGGCTTCTTTGTTTGTTTACCAAATTCTGTTTTAGTTCTCTTGGCTCCTCCCTTACAAGCTGAAAATTTCAATATTTTTGTCTTTATTAATGTTTTCTTAAAATATATTTTTCTAAAAATGTTGCCAACTCAGAACATGATTCTGAGTAAATTTTTATTTTCCTTTCAATAGCAAGAACAGCTGAATGAAACTCTGCTATCAACTTACAGATTTTAGCTTGGGGAAAAAGCTACTGTATTTTTGTTGGCGGGAAGAATAAAATAAAACCATGCTATGTAATTGGAAGCATATTTCATGGGTGTGCTTAATCTGTTGGTAGTAAGATTTTTTTAAAAAAAAAAAAAAACAACAACAATGTAATGACTTGTGCCTTTGTCATCTCAGTCTGAGTTAATACTGTCTTTCAGCTGGAGTCCACCACTTTCTGGTGCAGTTTATTGGGAAGTGATTGTAATATGCCACAGAAGTGTGTGTTGTTTTGTAGCTGTCATTGATTCTTCAGAGCATATAAAGAAAAACAGCCCCTTAAATCCTCTTCTTCCTATTACACAATTTAAGCATAAAGAGGAAAAAAATTGCAGTAAGTAGCAAGAGCCTATTTCTGCTAAGGAGAACAATTTATTCAGTAAGTCCTTATTTTAGAGAGAATGTTTTGGGAAAGGCATAAGCATCTGGAGCAATGCTAGCAGAACAAAACCAATGTGAGCTTGTGGCAGAGGAAGTGTTACTTAGAGTGAGAAAAATAATGTTATAGCAGTGATGTTGCTGGCTGCGAGCTGCATCTGGTTTGTTGTGTTTAATAGGTTCCTCTAGGCTTGCAAGGTGCTTCTAGATTTTTTAATAGAATGGCTGGCACAATGAAGTATGTTTCAGTTCTTTGGCGCGGTTTTGCACTTACATATAATAATCTAGGCAGTTTTGAAATGCATAAAACAATCCAAAGTTTAAGCTTTTTAAAAAATCCTTGTGTTTAAATTCTTACACTAAAATTTTTTTTGAATTTTTGTAATTCACACAACTGAATTGTGTATTGTATGAAGTCATTGTTTCATTCATCTTTATTTTGTTTTTCTTGCTTTCAGACACAGGAGTATATTAGCTGCAGCTGTAAGCATGTGTTTTCATAACTCTTCAGAAATAGTGATGGTGGCTGCTTTAAATGCATTTCTAATAGTTCTTAAAAGATACAAATAAATATGAGCTGGACACCTGAGCATCTTTATCACCTTATTCAATTCTAGGTAAAGATGTTTGTTTCTTCTTTTTTTTATTATTGTTATTCTCAGTGTACTTTCTTTCACATCTTGCTTTTGTATACCTCTTCATTCTGAATTATTTAACCTATTAGTCTTGCATCTTAGTTACTCAACATTTTGAGTAAGTTGCTGCAGTTCAAAGGATAAACCGACAAACGTTTTCTGGATAAAATGGAAATAGATTCTATTTGTTTAATTTTACTCATTTTCCTAGACCATACAGAATGCCCTTTACCAAAGGCTGAAGGGTGCCAAAATCTCACTTTGAGTCAATTCCTTGACCCATAACTTACCCTAGGCTTTTACTTAATGTTACTCTATTGATGCTTTTGTGACTGAGAAACATTGGGTCTTGGAGGCCATTCTGTAGATATTTTCATTTGTGTACACTGCTATAATTAAAACTAGTGACACTTTTCTCCCAGGTGGTTCAGTTCTGTGAACAAAGTAGAACAAAACCATAACCTTTAGGTAGTGACACGTGCTTGGGTTTTGGGTTGGTTCCTTTACTCTGTTAAACAGCCCAAATGAAAGGCAGTTGTGACATCCCAACTTCAGTAATACTGAAGTTCATCTACGAGGCATTCTGCTGCTGCTCTCTAGTTGTGTCTTTCTTGTCCCTTGGGATCTACTTCCACATCGTTTCCTTCCATGTGTCCTTGCTGGCTGTTCGGCAGCTGCGATGATGTTAGGGAGGCTCTGCAGATTAGTCTGGCCACAGCTTCAGGTGGTGAACTGGTATCCTGGGTACTTTCTGGAAGTCCTTAAGTATATCTCTGCCTTTATTTGAAGTTATCATTGAGTTGCTGGTAAAAATATATTGAATATACATATAGAATGGCTGTATATTATTGGCTCTCATGGTGTAATAAAATAGTTTAAATACTCCAAAATGAATTCTATTCTTATCTCAAATTCAAAACAGGGAAGCCAGTTTAACAGAACTAAAAATACTGGATTTGAAGAAAACAAGGGGGAAAAACATTGAGACATATATATGCTAGCCCTGCTTTAGGATTTTTATTTTGTGTGATCATGTCCAAATAAAATTGTTATTTTTAAGTGCGAGAGAGTTCTGGGAAGTCTCCAGCGTGGATGTTTTCCTTTAATACAGGATGATGTTGATGCCCTGATAGCCACAGCAGTCATAAAACTCCTTTCCCTGTCTCCTGAAATTGAATCTATTGCTTCTGCTTTAACTCAGCCTTTGGGTTTATCAGTATTAAAGCTTGTTGGAGTGTATTTATAGCAGCGGCTTTACAGTTTGCAATTCAGTTTTCATGCCACTGATTAGTTTCTAATAGTGCTGCTAACCAAGTTAACAGATAGTGAAGCAACTTTTGAAAAGCTTCTGCGTGAATGAAACACCCTACAAAATAAGAGCAAACTTAATCAAACTTAATATCAATGTACCTCTTTTCTTGTAAAGAGAAGATTTTCCACTCATTGGTTTGATGAAAGTATTTTAAAACACTTCAATATTAAACTTTTTGATAAAATATCAAGTGAAACCTTATTCTACTTGTCTTAGCTGATTACATTTATTCCACAGTAGTGAGGGGAGTATTAAAATACAAACTCTTGGTCAAATATGAAAAGAAGTGGAAGTCTGGCTCCTTTTTTACCAGTCCCTTGCATAGGGCTCGTGATTAATAAGATAATTCTTTTGAATTGATTGACTTTTTTATATCTACCACAAAAAAACAGGCACTGGAAATATGGGAGTATTTTCAAATTATCAATTTTCAAATAATAACCTTCATATGCACTTCTTGCAATCTTGTCTAGATTAGGAAAGTAGATGTCATTCAAAATATGTTCCCTATCAAATTTTTAAATGCTACTGGAGCAAATGTTTCAATGCATTTACAAATGTACTAGAACTGATATGACCATGAATGTTATAAATTGTGTTCTACACAACAGTTCAAAAGTCTTAATTTTATGCATCCTACCTAATTTTATGACAATAAGTTTATTAACACTTACAGGTTATACACAAAGTTGAGCCTCAGCTCTTAGTTTTTACACAGTTAAACCACATGTTTAAACAGTACTGAGATAATGATCCATGTCAGTTTTGTCTATACATGCACCAGAAAAGTTTCCTTGTGTTAATCTTGATGAGCTCTGCTGTAGTTCCTTTATGTGTATGAATTCCCAATGTGTGAAGCTCGATTCTGCGTGCTTGCTTCCAACCTCTCATTTATCTCACCTGAGAATAATTTTTCTTAGGTTCTCCATGAAATTAATGACTCTCTTCATAGAGATGCCTTTCCTTCTAGAAGTATGACTGTTACATTTCCTACTCTTGACGCGGTTTGCTTGGAGGCAAGCACATTACAGATAATCGCAGAATGGCAATGTGTTCCAAAACTTTTTCTAGTTTCTAATAAATCTATTTATGATGCTAGCAATTTTATTATCTATGAATGAGTCCCTGGTTTGGATGCTCAGTGAGATAAAAATCTTTATTCTGTGTCCTGTGAGTGAGACGATACTGTCTGGGAGACTCCTGGGTGTGTTTTTGTGGCTGCTCTTTACCAAACACTCACTCTCTCCCTGATTTCTTTTAGGTCTTTGCAAGAGAATGTTTATTATCTTCACCTGCCCAAAATACTTCATTTTTAAGGACTATTTTTCTGAAAGCTTTCATTCAGGAAATGATATCTGAGTGCATATAATCTATAGCAGATCTCTTCTGTTATATTGTTTAGCTGCTTTTATCACTTTTGAACTTTTGATCTTGAAGACAGTGAGGTCTAGTTTTATTGCCTAAAATGCTGGTCGCAGTATTTCAACTATGTTCATAAAATATATAGGTCTCAAAGACCTCTATTTCCAAATATTGTTAAGAATGTGAAAGAGCCAAGGAGTTAGAACATGCCAAGGAGAAGGTAGAAAAGAGGGCTTTATTAGAGAGATCTCTGGTATAATTTTGTCACTTGGCCTTTGTATCTGCCCTTCTATCAATCCTAGCAGACGACTGTAATGCACAGTATCTCCCATGATATGAGGAACTGAAAGCAGTCAATATAAGATAAATGGAATATATAATACTTGATACACCTACTAAGGAAAGGGTATATCTCTGACTATATATATTTAGTGAACTGTTTCTCCAACACCAGTGGGTTTTTTTCGTATTTATTATGTAATACTATTATGTAGGAGATCAGAGTCTGTTTTAGAAGTTTACCTAAAGCTCAGCACCCCTTAGTGTTTGAAATACAACTTTCTAAATAATTCTTAGATGTTTGATGTCATTAAAGAAATCTTATTTTGAGATTAATGTGTTTTAAATTGTAGCGTTACAGTCTTTGGTTTCAGCCTCAAGCTCTTCTTGGAAACGAAATCCTTTCCTGGAATCCTGTAGATGGCAATTCAGAAAGAATGAGTTTGTGATCTTCTTTTGGTGAAAATGAGTTCTGAAAATCTATCTCACTTTGCATTATTTGCAAATTCTGCTTATTCCTCTGCTTCCATGTCTCCCATCAATTCTGTAGTTAATAAGATCTTATGCTACTCTAGTCACCATAGTATCACAGAACCTAATGTTATTAATAGCATACAAAATGTTGCTTGTTCTCCCTTCATCTTTGAGAGAACTGTGTACACTGATGTGTGTTTTCATTTGCTTTTTTTTCCTTTGTTTCCTGTATGTGTTTGGTAGGGAAGGAGTGACCACAACACTTGACTGAACTGGAAAGGCAAGTTTTTAACGTCTTTAATTCCTGCAGAACCATAGCACTATCTTGCAATGACCCTGTACAGATTTTCTTCTGAAACACTGGCTGTATTATAACCTACTTCCAAATACCTGGCAGAGTTGCCATTGCTCTAAACCAGTGCATTAGTGTCTGCTATTTTTTTTCCTGAGCGGTTTACAGAATGTATTTCTAAGTTCAGGCATCTTGTTGGATGCCCTTGCAGGAAGGGGAGTATTTAATGAACTCTGCGAGTGACGTCCAAGTAGTCTTTAAAAAACTTCATTCTAGGTTTACTATTCAAATTTTGACATAGTATATGAAAAAAGCAAGGCAAAAAAGACTTGTGAGATGCTCTGGGAATGCAGACTTGTTTGCTGCTTTGAGGTGACCTTTAGGATGTGAATCATCTTTCCTCAGTAGCCAAGTGCAAGAGGTTGTTCATTTGTAGGCACAGATTGGTGTTTATAGCTTGAGAAAGACACTTTCTGTAACTGTGGCACCTTTGCAGTTCCTGCCCCCTCCTAGGCAAAGTGCATGGTTTGCTCTTTAGCTGTCTTGTTTTCGGTTCTCTGAACCCAATTTTGTTTCTTGGTATTTGATGGCTTAACTCTACCTGACCTTTTAGAGGCATGCCTATATGTGTGCAAGCAATTGCAGAGGAGCCAACTGTAAATATCAAACACCTGAGCTGACTCCTGTCCTGGGCATCAAGTGTTGGGGTTGGTAGCTGGAGCAGTGGAGATGCCCTGGGTGGGAGGAAGTCATGAGCAGCCCTGTGCTTGTCACAGCTGCTTCCAGTTGGCTCTGAAACAGCTGCAAACAGTGCAGGCCCAAACCTAGCTGGTCGAAGGAGCACCTGGCACCTCTGCTCAAACATATTTAAGAGAGTGGTTGGTGGAGGGAGGCTTGAGGTGTATGAGGAGGGAGAGGAGGATGTGCAAAAAGGGATATGTGAGGAGATACTTGGAGAGATGCTTTTGGAGGATAGAGAGGAGGCAAGTGGAAGGGGACACATTACAGGCATGGAATGGATGTGCTGTCCTGGAAGAAGATGCCCTGTGATCAGCGTAGGGACTGGAGCTGGAGCAGTAAGAAGGAAGAGCTACTATGGGACAAGAGCAGGAATACAGGAGCATCAGAAAGAAACCCCAAGGCCGCTCCTGTGGCTCCATCCTTGCTGATGGGGTCTAGGAATCCATGAGCATAACGGGCAGAAAAAAATGAGGGAAGCTAAGGCTAGGAACCAGGGGAAGAGGTATGTGAAGCTGAGCCTGGGGAAAGGTTTCCCCAAAGGTTTAATTGTTGGGGTTTTCTTCTTTTCTTTCTTGCTTTTTCTCTCAACACCTGAATCAGTAATTTATTGCCAACTAACATAAACATTTAATTAAGTGAGATTCTCTGAGTCGAGACTATTTTGCCAGCAACTCTGCCCTGATTCTCAAAGGCAGTTCCAGCACAGCTGTTACCTGAGTGCAAAGAGGCGGTGGGAAGTGTAGCAGTAGAGATAAGTGTGGTGTTTAATAAATATTCCCTTAAGCTTAGTTGGTTGCATCATTGTTATGAGTAAATAATTTGTTCCTCCTCACACAATTGAAGGAAATATACAGCATTAGGCATGCACTCTTTCTCACTTACAAATATATATATTTTTTAATCTAGGTGGAACGAAGCAGCACCGTTGAACTTGCTTCACTTTATCCTTCATGTGAAAATTGGGTTTTCATACTTAATCACTAAAACACGACAGGAAAAAAAAAATATCTAGAGCATGAACCACCTGGTTTTCTTTTCATCTTGTTTCATTCATTAGCTTCCTCATATTAAAAGCCCTCTAAGATACAATTAACCCTTTTTTAATACTGTGAAGCTTGAAATGTTCATTAAAACTCATTAAAGCTGAGAAACTTATTTTCAAAGGCACTTCAATATAAAATGTTCCTGATTTCTTTTCTTGTGCTTAGGGTGGAATACTTAGGATACAGCCATCACGGTTACAGTGTTAACTAGCTATTCAAGTAATTAACAATAATTGGTTGCTTATCACTGCAGAACTATGATCTGCTTTACAAACTTTGAAATAATTTTCTGTAATGAATGTTGTCTTCTGAGTGTGGGATACTCTACTAATGATGTTGTCAGCAAGTCCTTTTTGTCCACCAAGAAGAAAATCTAATTGAGGATAAAACGTATGACTAGAAGGCCTGGGTGTTTTTCCTTTCCAAGTTCTCTTGTGTTAGAGATTGTGCTGTTGCAACAAGAAAGCAAGTGCTTACATTTTCTAATTGATTGAATTATTTTGATTTTTACTATTTTAAAATGCAGAGGCATGCAGCCAACTTTATATTAGCACTGATTTCACTGTTGTTACATAGGTATAAGTGAAGGCTGCACTTAGTCTCATTCAAAAAGAACAGAAAGATGCCGTTGGTTTCTGTAAACTGTACATCCTACTATAGGCGTTACGCAAGCAATAGTCCTGGAATTTAGTTGCTGATTAGAATAGAGAAAATTTGGAAGAGATTTCCGAGCTCATAAGCAGCATTGTTTGAAAAACGTATGCCTTTGCAGGATGAAAATGGTAGTGACTAAACAGGAAGAATTTTAGAAATGTAATGATGACTTTAGAGCAATGACCTAACTGCCTAGATTTTTAGTTTATGCAGTAGTAGTGTCATGAAACACAATTAAACTGTTGACTGATTTGTCCTGTTAATATTCGCAATAAGAAAATGGGGTTTATCCAGTATGTTTGTAGCACTCAGTATAGATTTTTAGGCAAATTTAGTTAGCAAATGTAGTAGTAGTTATAAAATATCTTACAGTTGTATAATCTACCTTTCATTGAAACATGAGAACATAATGTTGATAGCTTATTGTGCCATAGAAGTAAGCATAGTGGATCCTTCTGTGGACCGTTTGCTGCTAAATTTCTAATTTTGTTTTAAAGCTAAGACAAAAGGAACACTGCGACAGAGTGTGCTTTTGATTCCTGTGAACCACATTTGGTAAATGAAATTGCAATTAAAATTAGTTCTATTTTCTAAAATGCAATTTTGAAAACAATTGCTTTCTGTCTTTAAAATAGTGGACTATTTGGACTCTTTGTGTTCTGAAAACACTAGTTTTAACATTCTTATCTACTTATCTTAAAATTTTAGATAATCAGTAGAATGGGATTTTAAGTGCTCAGTGTCAGTCTAACTCCATCCAAAAGAAAGTAAAAAAGTCAAAGGACTTAAGCCTGTCCTTATCAAGCCCTGCATGATGATGCTCTTACCTGCCGCCTCAGTGAAGTGAAGGAGTTTTAAAATGTTACTACAGGCTTGAAGATGTATTACTGTTGATTCCTGCCTTATTAATAAAATACCTTTATCCTAATGGACCATGCAACTATTTATAGGTTAATGGATATTAATTTGAAAAGCCAAGTTGTCTCCACTAAAATGATTTGTCATAATTATTTTTCACTGCATTGGAAACAGACATGATTGCTTATGATGAAAATTATTTTTATCCTTCTTTTTAAGGTGTGGGATGCTGTAGATGCAGGTTGCTGCTTAAAAACATATTCCTGTCACTTCTGTGCTGTTCGAGCTGCCCAGTGGTCATCTTGTGGAAGAAGAATTCTTAGTGGAGGCTTTGATTCCATGCTTCACTTAACAGATGTGGAAACAGGTAAAGATCACACGAGAATATGTTTTAGCCCTGTTTGAATGGTTCTTGAGTACAGCTAGCTTTGGAGCTTTTTTCTGAAAATAAAGGTAAAGAAGGACAGATAAAAGTCATAATTCTTGAAATATGCCCTTACTAGAAAATAACATGGCAATTTAAGATATTGAAGAAGAACAGAGTATCTTTCCTTTCATTAGCACATGTAATTGTTTGACACTGCAGAAATGATCATTCTGGAATAAAATCTTGTGTATTTTTTTATTTATCCAACCTTATCATGAACATTCATTAGCGTGTTCAAAGAGCCTATTAAGGTCAAGGCTGTTAAGATTTCAGTAACACTTGCACATAAGCATAATTTAAAGGTAGACCTGTACTTTATCCTTTTGTTACATTTTAAGTTTGTACGTATAAGTCTTGCTGAAGAGGAGGTTAATTAGAAGTGTGGAAGCTTAAATTTTCATATGAAATCTTGAGGCTGGATCTTTGTTGTTTTAATGTAGTCTTCAATTTGATTTGGAAATTGATTGTTGTGCCCTTAGCAAGTGATTTTCTAAAGGCTGCATTTTCCTGTGTTTCTGTAACAAACCAAAGTGATTCTATCAACTACATTGCTTCTATCTCTTATGTGAGTTATAAGCATTGATGTGGTGGCATTCATTGCAATTGTGGTAGGTCACATCTGTGTGTGAATAAGTGCAAGATAACACCTAAAAATGTCAACTGAAGAAATGCAATCCTATTTTTTGTATTTTATTTTTAAACTTTTAAATCCTGCAAATTTGCAGTTTTGTTTGTAAAAAGCTATGAAAATTTTTTACAGAAACTACAAGTATTTTTGTTTAGTAGGGATTCCTCCTCTATATAAAAATAAATAAATGAAGAACTGTTAATATGCAAGTGCCTGGGGAGCCCCATCAAAATGCTGGGAAAGCATCCAAGAAAATTTGTGAAAGTTGTTTGTAGCAAAAGTAATGTTCTTTTCCCTGCTCTAGGAATTGATTTTTTTTCTTCAATGTTTGCCATGCAATAAGACTCCAAAATCAAAGATGGCTGCAAGGGAGCTGTTATAATTAGAGAATGTAAAACACATGTCGCAGTTATGGAATATTGATATGTTTGGAATAGTCCAACTTTATAACAGCTTTATCTGACCTAATAGTACTATGTAAGAGTGCTATGGCAAGACAGCTTTATAGACTTTGTCTTTTGTTTTCAGTCTCACTGCAGCAATCTTCTCATTTATGTTTTTATGTAAAACAAGGTTTTACTAATCCAAATGAATTTTGAGTACTGTGCTCACAAATTATAAACAGAATGGTTATTATCATTAGTGGGATTTGTAACAGGTTTATTTTTTGTGCTGATGTTGTTTAAATAGGCTATTGATGTATGTATATCCATTCATGTATTTTAATTTTGAATTATTTTGGAGTTAACCATCTAGAAATGGAATAGTCCTTTAGGTAATTTTTAGTGTTTCATTTGCTAGTCTAGTGTTTTAGACAACAGTAACTGGATCTATAGAAGATAGTTTAATAAGTCTGACTTGTGAGTTGTGTAGTATTCCTAACTACTTAAGCAAGCTGTATGTGTAAGGGCAAATGAATGCTTAACAATTCTTGAGAGTACTACATACTCATTATTGCCTTGTTTCATGGGCACAGGTTTTCTTGGAGCTCCTGTGAATTGTGCTGTAATGCTGATGTTTGGACCAGACTTTGAGCGTTAGAAACCTGATTTGGAAAAATGTGATATGAATGATAAGAGATTTTTATTCTAATTCAATACACATTCAGCTCAGTTCAGCTATTTTTTCCCTGTTGTAAAGTTGCACTGTTTTTTCACACAATTCATTCAGTTCTTTCAGAGAAACAGGGTGAGCAGTTTGCCTCTGGAATCCAAATCAAGCTGACATAAAAAGCCTCATTTCCATTTGAAAAACACCAAGGCAGCTCTAAGATTTTGATTTGCTTTAGTTCACAGGATCATTCATTCCTTCTCACTCCTCATCAGGGCTGAGATGATTTCTTCTTTGATTAAACCTTCAAATAGATGTCAGAGCTGTTGCTTCACAAAGGAGACTTTTTTTGGACTTTGGCCTTAATTACTTTTCATTGCTAGACTGAGCTAACTACCAGTGTGTTTAAATGCAGTAAGCGCACGCCGATAGGATTTTATAAACAGTACCGTCTTCAGTGAGTAGTTTGGCTCTAAACTCATCTTCTATGCTTCTGGTTCAACTTTTTTTCCCTAGTCAGTCTTACTGAGCTCTAATCTGTCTCATCTTTGTTTTTGATGTAGTTCTTACATGCTACATCTGTGTTGTGGCAATTGTTATATCTCTTCCACCAAGATAAATAGTCTGAAGAGAATTACTTTTAGAAGTTTCATGTGGTTGCAAAAGCAGCCTCAAAAACAGCATCAATCATTTCTTGTTTTATTGCTTAGAGTTGTTTTCTGTTAGGAACATAGGTACTGCCTTATTAAAACAAAATTATAATCTAGCTAATTGTTTGTAACTAGCTGTCCTCAGATGCAGAACAAGATTCATCAAAGGAAAGCAGAAGCTTTGTTGTAACCAACGGTGCTAAAATAAATTCTTCATGTAATTGTGTTGGTATCCTTTTTCCTAGGATATTGCCTTGTTTTAACTGACTCTTTTTAACTCTTTTTTGATCTGAATGCTATCAGAAGAAAACATTATTCAGTAAAGTTTGGTGTGATTTTCCTCTTTTGATCTTAACTGAATTTGTTGTTAGGAAAATCCTGTTGCAAAGGTGGAAGACACATCCATGAAAACCTTGCCTGTGGTTTTATACAATCAAATCTCTTCCCTTTTATACTGTTTACTTAATGAAAATTCTGGATGATTAGGAGGTGGAAGATACCATAAGCTGGAAAAATGTCAGAGCCTGTGCATGCCATATTATGTGAAAGCTTGGACCATTTTATTCAAATAAATGTCAAATGTACTTAATCTAAAATTTTTTAAATGCACATTTTAATCTTCTGTTACACCCAGAGGTAACAGAGATGCTCTGCCCTCTTTTGAAAGGTTACTACATATTAAATTATTTGTAGCTATTTTATTTTGGGAATGTGTTTTATACATCAATGGATGCTTCGTTAGTCCTAAATGAATCAGTACCATACAGTATGCACAACACTGACTGGGATAATATTTATATGTTAGATAACTTTTAAATTTCTGTAGTTTTTTGATGGAGGGAACATTCCAAAAAACCGACATGCTTCCTAATCTGCTGAATGCTGCAGTTGTATTTTAGTTCATGGCCTAAGCTTGACTTTAATTGTAAACGCCTCATTTTTACAGTGCAAAACTTAATGCTGTGGCCAGGCTATTGAAATTAAACTTTGTTTTGGAGGAGAGTTCAGATGATATATAAGGTGGCCATTTAAAACAAGTAAAATCCTCTAAAGATTTATTTTAAATTGTTTGAGAATTTGTTAATGGATTTTTTTGTACACACAAGTGTTCTTGGAGTGAGGTGACTGAGTTCCTAGTAAATAAAGGTTTATTTAGGTGTTGCTGGTGGGGGATGAAAAAACCTTTCTGCAATTTTAAGTAACATACTGAACATGGTTTAAAAAATACATTCTATTAGGTGGGAGGTAATGGCATTTTTCTAAAAATATATTTCTGAATGTAAAGTCCTTGCAATAAGAAGAGAGAAAAAGGTTTGTGTTGGAGATGTTTTTTAGCATGTTAAAATGATTTTCATATTTTAAATGCCAGAAAGGACTTTGGAATATAGAGGAGAAAACAAAATTAGGAAATGCATGCAGTCGATACAACTTCAGTTCTTGGAAAAACAATCAGACAATTTGTAAGCATATCAAGATTAAAAAAGAGATAAGTAACAACTAACATCATTCTGTTAAGACCAAATCACATCTGATCAATCTAATTTTCTTCTCACTGTTGCACATGAGAGCAGCAGACGTCATACACTGTCCCTCTAATGAGTTTTTTGTTTTTGATATAGTCTCCTTTGGTTTTTGTGCAAATGAAGTAGAGAAATTTGGTCCACTCTGCAAGATGAGTGCAAAAGCAGTTAGAAACTATTCACAGGATTTATCAGAAGTTTGCTGTCATGCAGCTGGAGGTCTTAGACTTCCCCTTTCTGTAAGAAAGTGGATGCTTTTGGATTACTCAGGTAGGAGCATGAACCTGAGAATCACTAAGCACAGTTGCAAAAGCATCCTGTGCTCAATAACTGTGCTGATGTTCTGTGGAAAAAAATCACCATGTTAAATAGCCTTTAAAATATCTGATTTCATGGTTGAGCACTTCCACAGTAGGCTGCACTATAAAATGAGCCGAAACATGTGTTCAAGACTTCTTTAAATATTTTTTTTCACAGTGTGTATGTTACTGGTGAGCCTTTACTGAATGAAGAAGTAAAGCACTTAAGGAGTATAAAACATTGTTAAGATGTAGTAGATATCATTAGCAAAATTATTGAAATTAAAGATTGAATGAAACATTTACTTTCTGCTTGAGAATAACAACTTCTCACACAGCAACATCATCTGTGACATGAATTTTTCCTCAATTAGCTAAACAGATTTCCAGAAAACATAATTTTCCCTAAATTGTGAGTTGCCTGATTCTTTGCTGTGCTGCCTTTAGGAACTAAAATACAATAAATAACATACAATCAATGTACAATCCTATTAGATACAATCTGTTGTATTCTATTATAGGTAGGGGATTCTTCAGCTAAAAAAGACATCTCTTCTATTGAATTCCCTATTTCACAATATTGAAATATACAAACTATACTGTTTCACATAATTTTCCAAAGTGATCTGATCCTTTCTTCAGATAAATATTTTACTGGATTATTGAGATTCTGACAATTTCCAGGGAAATTCCTTACAAAGAATGCATCTTGGCTGTATAGCCCAGCAATTCTAATATCTAAAATGTTAGGAAATGCCATTCTGCTTTTGATGATAGCAGGGAATTTGATTCAGGCATGTTTCTATGGCAAGCAGTCTGGTTTAGATTCTCTATATTGTGTAACTTTTGTTCTATACAGGAGACTTTTATTGGTGCACTCTTGTGATTCTCCCCTTTTGAGTGTTTGCTCCCATATTCCTATGTTCTGGTTGTCTTCTATTATTTTATTTGACATCACAGGGAATTGAAATTTATGTATATATCTAACAAAGCCAATTTTCAGAATACTGTTTGCTCATCTTCCAAAAAGAGAGGTTAAATTGAGAAAATGGATTATAATTTTATGAAATTAATTGAAGAGTCTAAATTTTTAAAATTAAAGCATGACGATTGCTCCTCAGACCAGTCAGATATCTCACGTGGTTAATATCCACATCAAACAGTGAGGTACCAGAAAAAGGAAGCAAGTTAGTGAGTACAAAGGTGAATTAGATGCTGCTTTTGTTTGCCTAGGTTTTCTTCATAAATATTAGAGGATGACCTGAAATGATCTCAGTGCTATTAATGACTGTCACAGAAAGCTTTTAGATAAATAAGAGACCGTAGTAGGCAAGAAAAAGGTAAACACAGTGCCTATATTTATATCTAAGATTTGGAGGAGATAAGGTAGGGAATTAGAAATTTAGTTCCTAATCCTGAGCGATTAAATTATTTGGAAGTAGAGGATGAAATGAGAAGATGAGAAAATAATGGATCATGTTAAATCAATCATTACTTTCTGTGGATTGAGAACAGATCTTGTAGTTGGCAGAGGACTTGTGTCTTGAATTTAGTGTGTTTCTTTTTTGGTTGTGTCTTAACGTGATTTTCTCATGCCTTAGGCTAAGGAAACATTGTCTAGAGTATCTGTTGGAGCACAGTAGGAGGAAAACGTGGACACTGGGGGAAAAACAGTGTCTTGCTGTGCAGGTAGAAACAGGTCTCAGTAAAGTCAGCTACTCAATGTATGTCAAAAGGTTAGAAGATGTTTCACTACATCACTTGGTCAGTAAACTTCATGGATATTTGTAACTGCTTGGTCTGATATTGCATGTCCTTTATGAAGCCTTTTGATGGCATTAGCACAGGTAGGCTGAGACTTTTCTAATTCCTGGCTATAGTGCAGTAAAAGCATCTTCATTGTGCTCCTGGAGTTTTTATTATGCTAGGTGCTGGTAGGAACTAAGTTCCTTCGAAGCAAAATGTTATTAAACTGACTGGTGAGCCTGCAGAGCAAGATGTATGTGGCCTTTTTAAAGCTTGCAAATGATGCCTGCCAGTGGCATAAATGGGAGCAATCTTTTGCTGCTCCTGCTCCTAATGATTCTTTTATTTTCTTGCTTCCCTATTTTATGATTTTCTACTGTTATCAGGATACTGAAAGCTTCCAGGAGGGGAGTTACAGTTGTGTAGGAGGCCACAGAAGTCTCTGCTGCACTCGTTACTTTTCTTTTCATTTTGGGGAAAGAGGTTCATGGACTGGATTAAGTCTTTCCTTCAGTATTAGATCTTGCATTGATCACTGAGGGGAATCCATGAAAAATTATGAAAGCCTATGTTCATATAGAATAGCAGTTCCCACCCATCACTAACTTTTTTTTTTTTAACACAAAGCATTTCTGGATGCTTAAGAAAATTTAAAGCATCTTTTTTTTGCTGCTAATCTAGATTGGTGAGTATTTTAAGAAGCTCTTGTCACAGTATTTTAAGTTTTTGAATTTTTAATCTCCTTCTTTACAGTGGCTTATGCAGTCCTTTTGTTTGGTGTAGATCTTTACAGATGACAAAAATATTAAATGTAATTGAAAATGTCAACCCCAAACCAATGTTTTAATCTCAGTCCATGCTACTAATCTAAATGATATTTCAGTGACTATGTTAATAATATGCATTTGTTAGGGTAAAAGCAGTGGGAAAATCCTGTAACGTGGCTGAATTCCATTGCCTTTGAAAGCATCTACAAGCCAGTGATCCTAACCAGACGATCCTGCGAAGATTAGTGTGCACAATGAGATGCTGTGAACATTGTAGCCATGGGAACAGCCACTGCTTGGGTGTGATGGCATGCAAATTATCTCCCACTTTGAAGGGAAGGGGAAGTTTCCCCTCCTACTTCACAGAATTGTAAGTAAATGACTCAAGAGTCAAGTGCAATTTGAGATGTGGGAGCAACTTTCTCTAGCTGTTACTTTTGTCCTATGGAAAGTAAGACTGTGACCTCTCTGTGGAGCAACATTCATCCGTTGGATTGGCAGACTTAACCTGGCATGACAACTGAACCAGGATCTATGTGGAGCTCCTCAGTGTGCAAATGCATTTGTCCTCTCATAGGATGGGGTAAAATCCTGTGAGCAGGATATGAATGGAAATCAATGTATTGGGTGTCTTAGTAAATCCAAGTAGTCCCAGATGCTTAAAATGTGCTAATATATTCAACTGTGCCGAAGTTTTTTTTGAAAGTGTATTAAAATGAATAAATTTTTCAATTGCTCATTTTATTTCAGGCAAACAGATATTTAGCAGCCAAAATGAATTTAGGATCAGCACCCTGAAGTTCTACCCTACAGATTCAAATATTTTCATTTGTGGAGGGTTCAGCCCAGAAGTTAAAGCTTGGGATATAAGGAATTGCAAGGTAATTGAAATTGTTTTGTTTTGTTTTTTAAACTACTTCCCTTTATTTTATTTGATATATCTTAATTCAAGGGGGTGATGAAGGATGCTTTTTTGGGAAAGCATATAAGGTAGTTGTGTGCTTGCTAAGTGCTTGAATATGGGCAGTAGGTCCACTTACACAGAGGAAAAAACTCTTAAAAGCAATTTCTGGTTTTTTTTTCATTATTTTTGTTTGTGTTTTCTAGCTTTGTAAACTTTTACGTGTAGTATTAGGCATTTGTTCTAAGTATTCTACTGGTTAAATTACATCATTCTTTAATAGCAAATATTAGAGATTAAATGTTTTAAAACTAACATGCTAGAAATTTAAAACTGTATTTTGAAGGAATTTACTTTTGTTCTAAAATTCATCTCATACCTCAATGTCCATTGACATTCATGTTAGTATCTTTGACGAATACATTACTCTGCATTCAGTTTTTACTATTTGACATGCTTCCTGAGATGGATATGCTCTGCTTTGTAAACTGTTAGATGTGCTTCTATTTGGATGAGCTGTTATCCAGAAATATCTGATTCTGTCACTGATTCTGTTGCATGTGTTGAACCTCTAATATTTTTGAACATTGTTCAGAACAAATATCTCTTTGGGGGGGCTTATGTAAATATGAGTAATACGTAGTATAATTAAATAAAGCTAGTAAGTCATTTCAGAATTGTTAGAGAGGAAAAGCGGGTGTTAGCAGTGAGCTGATGGTGGTGATAGTTTCTGAAGCTGTGTGTGGATCAGAATGTGAGGATGTGTGTCTGTACCTTTTGTGTGGAGGTCTGTGATAGTTTTGTGTTCATGAATAATCACACAGATGCATTTGTGGCCTCTGCTTTGGCTCTGTCTTGAGTCACGAAGGCAGGCAGGATGCTCCTGGCTGCTGTTCAGATAGGACCAGAGTTGTGTTCCATAGCTATGGAAAGGCAAGGCGGATGAGCAGGACACAAAGCAATAGTGAGCGTGATGCGAGTAATTCTTTGATTTCCTCTGAATTCCTGTGCTTGTAGATCCTGCATATCCTGGCTAGCCATCAGTTTGCTCTGGAAGGTGACAGAAGGGAACAAAGTCAAAGGTGCTTGTCCCAGCTCTGTGTCCGACCTTCATGGGCAGATCAGTGTATCAGTAGGTTTCCAAATGGAGGGCTGTGAAGTAGCTATGGGAGTCGCTTTATTAAGGAACTACAGTGTTCTTAATCCAGTTCCTGTGCTGCAATTGCTGCTTTGTTTAGCAGGTATATAGGATCTGTATTGATAGACTTCCCTTAGTTCAAGGAGAATTTAAAGGAAAAGCATGTTGGAGTACAGATCTAGGGTACCAAGTCCTGAGATGACTGTAAAATAAACTCACTGCGAGTTGTACAGCATGTGCCTTTTGGCCTGGAAAGAGGATGCAGAGCAGTGTGTGCATCCCATGCTGTAACTGCATGCTGCATCACAGAAGATGCCTCCTACAGAAATGCAACCATGTCCTGCAGCAAGGCTGGAGTACATCGATTCACATGGGACACATTGATAGGCCTGGAAAGTCTTCTCAAATCAATAGTTCCTGAAAAGCAGGAGAGGGGAAATCCCTCACCAGAGATTACTGGGAGAAGGCAAGCAGACAGGATGTAGGACACAGTCTGCATGAGCCACGGTGGCCGTAAGGAGCAGGCACATGAACTAAGAGGGAAGATGCAGTAGAAGATGACGAAATATGGAACGGTATAAAATTGCTAAGGTATTTTAGATTATAAAAGGTACTGCTATAAGGCAGCACAGGAACAGATCAATACGGATAAGCTGTAGACTTTAATAGCTCACGTGTTCATATCTTCTGTAATTCTGATAAAAACCTAGACTTGCTTGATATGATCTGACCTAATTCTGATATTTTTGTGTAAACTACATGTCCAGCAAAATTGCAGTGAGGAAAACTGTCGTTCACTACTTGGCCACTGCACGGTAGTAAGAACTTGTGATGGAGTCACCTCTTGCAGGTTTGCAGGGGATGACATGGAAGTGGGCAGTAAACACTTCGGCAACATCCATAACTCATTTCCACAGGACAAACAGACCCTGTAAAATGCAATTGTGTTTATATGGGCTAGGAGAACTGAAATGTGAATAATTAGATGAAAATCTATCTTTGAGAGTCAAATGGTATTTTATTCTAATTTATGGTATGCTGCCCAACTGCTTTTTATTTTTTCCTCTCTGCTTACTGATTTGGGACATGGTGCTTCTCTCTAATGGGAGCAGTCAGGTATTTATCTTTCCATGGGCTGCTCCATGTCCTCATTTTAATATTTTTGCCTATTAGAGGCTACTCAGGATCTTTGCATTATGAAGTTTTTCATCTGGACTGAGAATATAGTTGTTGTAGTGTATCTGAAGGCATGTTCTGAAATCCTTTGATCCCATTTAATGATGTGATTTTTTTAGTAGGCAGTACTTTCCATGGTCAGGATATGATAGCAAAATTTTGCTTAGCAAAAAAAAATTGTCTGAATAATTGGCCACATACTATTTTTTGTAATGCTGAAGTTCCATTCTTAGGACCTGCCTTAAAGAACAGTTGAATGATGAAGAATGAAAACACTGTTTGGTAACTACTCCTGCAGCACACTGCTGTCTTTGGAAAGATTTTGTGCAGGCAGCTCTGTTTCTAAAAGTGACTGCTAATGAAAAGATAATGGCAGCACCTCACAGTATTGCAAAGAAATAAGTTACTCTCCAAGAGAACAAATGAACAAATCTGTGTGTATTCTGGCATACAGAATAGGAAAGGCTTCAGGCATAGTGGAAGCACAAAACCGGCCTGTTTCTTTTGTATCTATTCTATACCTGATTCTCAGAGGAAGGCTTTGGAAGCCATTACCTGCTTTATTCATTGAGACACAATTATATACATGCACTTTCAGTCACAAAACTATCCAATTAAGCAGTGCATTAGGAATATTAATTTTAATAAGGAGCAGTATTTAAGCACCTTAGGTGTAGCTGTAGCCTGGAAGCTGATACTGATTTTTTTGACATGTTAATATCACATATTAATTTGAAAACCGTAGTTTTCTAGTTATTGTGATGGACTTCAGCAACAGTATATTTTGCTGCCTTACTATGAAATGCTCCCAACGAGGAGAGAAGCAGTTTGTGTTTTCTTTTCCTTTTTTTTTTTTTTTTTTCTTTTTTCCCTGTCTGACATAGCCATATCTCAGTAAACTGTTAAGGACCTAAATTCACATTCATTTTAAAGTGATTTAAGGAGCTGTGGTTCTATGTGGAAGATCATAGCTGAGCCCAAAAAGGGAGGAAATAATCAAACTCTGATTATAGCTCCCTCTTGCAGAATTAATATCATGTATGCAAAATAATGTATTTACTTTCCATACTATGAACAATAGAATGATTAGGCACAGATTATCCATATCTAATGTCTGCTCTTCCCTCCCTAATTTGGGGGATTTCAATTGATTTTTTTTTTTTTTTTTTTTAGGTACTCCTGTGTTTTCAGCTTATGCTGTGATCTTTGTTCAAGTGATACAAACAACTTGTTACCCTTCTTTTCCATCTTCTACAATTATGATTATGGTCAACATAGGACAAGTGTGCTGCCTAATATATCAAAATTTATCCTGTTGTAATGAGTACTTTTTGCTCTTAACTGAAGTAGATGGTTAAGAGCTTGTTCTATGTAGTTTCAGTTTGATTCCAGCCTCCTTAATATCTTTGAAGTGCTTTCATCCGAACTCATTACAAGACTTTCCTTGCTGTTACCAGTTTGCAGTAGCTTTGGTCCTGTTTTGCCTCAAAGTACTATTTCAAGAGATTTAGCTTGTCATTTGGCTTGGAATGATTGTGTGGGTGAAGTAATGATTTCCCCACATCTCCCTCCCTCATTATCAGACTCCTGATGATATTTTCAGGCCCGTGAGCCTATTTTGGTAATATAGTAAGTGTCTTAAATCAAGTGCTTGAGTCTTGTTATTCACTGCACATTGGATACTCAATTTCAGTGTTCATACAATTTCAAAGGTGGTGCTTTAGGATGTATTCTTGTGTTTTAATAGGCTATTCACTTGCACATCTCAATTTTAAATAATTAAGGCAAAGTAACTGCTATATTTCAAATGCATAACTCAAAAAGTACCTGATTTCTCATTTAGAAGAAATCAATGTTATGTCTTAGCAGCAGCCCTGTGCTGCTGAGAGATTCTTTTTTTTTTGGTGGAGATTCAGAGAAAAACAATAGGCATAACAGGAATAGATTAATAAGGAATAGATTAAACAGGAACGATTAATAAGAAATTTATTTTCTGAATACAAATATCTGTTGCTTTCAACTGTTTGCAGTGTCTGCTTTAAACTGTTACAATGGTTGAAAATACATTAAGATAGGTTTGAGGATGTCTTTTAGCTACTACATCCATGAGAAATGGATAGTAGTGAAATCGGAGAAGCAGATACCAAATGTGCTGTATGTAAGTATTGAAAGCACTTTTTTTTTTCTATCCCTTTTTTGTTGAACAAATAAGCAAAATGATTTCAAATGTAGCCCTGGGTATTGCACAAGATGAACGAGAAGAAAAAACAATAAGGCAGTTAAAATCTTCAAGGTAAAGCTAAGCCATATACCTCACAGAGAAATGAATGTTTGGAGCAGCTTGTTAACTGCTCTGTAGAATGCCTGTGTACAGGCAGCTCCCTATTAGAGACAAGTAATTAACGCCTAAACAAATAAATAGAATAGACATTCAAACAGATTTTGAAGACATAGTGGTACTTCATTCTGTTTGAGTTACTCAGTTTTATCTCTTTGGAGAATGGATTATTCTGGAGACTCTGGATTGCTGTTCCTGTATAATGGCTTTATTAAATTTATGTATGAATTGGAACATGTGTATACAGCTGTTTTGAAAGTGCTGGGCATTTTTGAAGAGAGCTGCTGCGTTAAAGGGAAGCTGATCTCTGCAATGCTGGCCAAAGGGGCAGCGTCATGTAGAACAGGATCCCTACAGAACGTTTGCACATCACACCTGAACCTGTAAAAGCAGATAACCCTGTAAGGATCCACACAGTAACACTGACGTGTTAAATTAGTATTTTAAAGATGTTTTCTTTCTCTGCTGAGTTGTGAAGAAGTCTTAAAATGTCCCAACCAGTTGCATTGCACCATCACTTTCTGTTCTGTCTGACATAGCTTACTAAGATTACATTATTAGCTCACGTAGATTACATTGTTTCAGCTATTTATTCTACCTGAAACTTTAATATTCCTTAAAATACTGAAGCAGAACAAAAGCTTGAGCCTGTATCTTTTAGCTCAGCATGAAGGATTTCTTTGTTTTCATAAAAGCAAAATTGCTGTAGCTAAATGCTTTAATTTTTTAAACTTTATATTCCTGCTCTCACCCAGTAGTAATTTCCATTACAATTTGTGATGGATAGTAGCATTCATGCACATTTCTGAAAATGAGGCCTTCTAAGCTGTAGAACAAATTAAAAGAATGGTAGAAGCAGTTGTTTTGAACTTCTAAAATTCAAGACTGGAAATGTGCTACACATTTTTTTTTAACTATTAATAGAAGCAAGGGTAGAGTAATAGTTCTGAACAATTCTGTTCTGAATTGAACATGGTTACAAGTTTGTTGCCAAGTCAAACAATCATCACTAGGTGTATGCTTTTTAAAAAGATACTTGTTATATTGTTGATTTTTATGGGTTTTTTTTTAATTTGAATTTATAAGAACTAAGCCTAAGTCATTAAAGAATAGTTAAATTTGGAGTACAAGTGCAGTGCATTTGTTTCCCTGGAAACATTCTACTGCAATTTTGTAAAAGATGAGATGCAGTCATCTGAAGTAGCACGTATTTAGGAGGCCTAATGAATTTGTCTCTAGATGGCACATAAATATAAAAAAAAGACTACAGAAATTGGTGGAATTATTTGCACTTCGGGTTTCTATAGAAACAGCCAATACATAGTCATGAACTAGTGGAGCTGCGATGAACAATGTAATTAAAATAAGATGATTTATGTTGCGCTTGAGAAAACTAAAGTTGTTGTTATTGCACTCCGAGACAAATCCTTATTGAATCCATCAAGAAAAGTTTGAAGAAATGTGGTGCGGGTGTCCGTGGTGCTGGCTCTTAGTTTAATATTAATTTCCTATTAACATACCGTGGTCCTTTTGGCATGTGAAAACCCCTTTTTTGTGGCTACAGTGTCTTCATGGGCAGTGCCTGTGTGTGTATTTGCAAGGCAGATGTGCTGGTTGTGCAGGATGAGGCTTGTGGATCTGGATCCACGAGCCCACAGCCTTTCCAGGAACAGGCTCCCATGGAAAAGGGAGCCCTCCAGTCAATCAGCAGCAAACCCGACCCTGTTCTGAGCACAGGTGGGCAGGGGTGTGAGGGTGCAGGGGAACAGCCCCTGCTCTCCTGCTCCAAGGACCAAGCAGTCTCTGCTTGAAATAGATTGCACAGACGGAGTGCAGGCAGGGACTTTATAGGTCCCTGAAGATTAAGATATTCTGTGGTTGAATCAGGACAGCTGTGTTGGGGCCGAGCTGAAGCTCAGTCTTAGTCCAGCGCGGTACCTCCAACAGTGGTACCTGTTTAATATAATAAAAAAGTAAGGTGAATGTCTTTGTTATAATTACCAAAAGAAAGGTTAAGTTTATGCAGACATTTCTAAATTAGAGTTCTGAGACTTTCTGGGACAGTGTCTATATCTTTCTTATATTTTTGTGAATTCATTCTGTGAATTTACTATTTTTTAGTACTTGTGACATCCTGTAGCAAGGAATCTGTAAATTTAAATATTTGTTTGGTAAAGCATCATCTCTTTCTGCATGCTTTGAAGCTGCCTTCTATTAGTTGAGTTTTTATATTCCTACAGAGGAAACTGTTCATTTTTTCCATGTTATTCAGACTTACTTATTTCAGCTTCTTTAGCATTCCCCTTAACCATCCCAATTCTTGACCAAAAAGTCCTTGATTACTGTTCCTTATAGAGAAATCATTCTGCATCTTTGTCCCTTGTCTCTCTTCTATGTATAGATTTCACTTCTGTATCCTATTTGAGATGAAGCGACAATTGGAAAAGGAAAATCTGATAAAGTATTTCATTGTCTTTCTACTAAACTACTGAAACTTCCAGTCACAGGATTCTCGTGCCTTTTCAAGCAATCTGAAAGGGTCTTTTACAAAGTCAATGTATGCAGCGATTATAGATTTAGTCTTATAGGTCAATATGAGATTGAGATTAAGCTTTCTCCTTTTAATTGGTGTTCCCTCCCTTTTAATTATGATGAGTGCTTATATAATCTTGAGAATCAAAACATAAAGTTGCAAACTGTACAAGAATACTGAAATAGAAAAGCAAAATACTTTTTATCAACATAAAAATTACCAGATTTATGTAAGAATTCTTTAACAGAATTGAACAGTCTAACAGAATGCAAAACCCTACCGTTCTTAACCTTTGTTTGTGGTATTATCAAATGTTTTGATTGGAATTGCCATTAAGGCTTTCTAAATGGGGACCAGAAACATGAATTGGATTTGTTACTTGTTCACTTGCTATTATAAAGTACTCTACTTCTGTTTGTATTGTGCATGAGTAGCTAGAAAGCCAAAACTACTCATCAACCTCAACACCACATAAAAAAATCTATAGAGATTAGTATGTGATTAGAATGAATTATTTCACTCTTATAGAGTGTCTCATTTAAAGTGTGATAAATTAGCATTGGTTCCTGTCAACACAAGTGGCTCCCACTGCAGTAGAGAAAATATTTTTTGTGCAGAGTAAATCTTTTTTTTTAATCTGCAATGCATGTTTCCCTGTTGTCAATACTGATGTAGCATTGATCCAAAACTTGATCAGGCTGCCATTGTAATTACCCAATGTGCTGTTAGGAATAGGCAAGTCTGTGCCAAAGCACCCAATCTAAAAAGGTTGGATAAAAAGTAGAAAAATAAAATAAAACCATTTTACAGGTTGGGAATCCAGGCACAGATGATTTAATGATTTTTCCATGACCACCTCGACCTAGCTAGGCTAGATTTTGGGACCCTGTCTACTGATTCTGAGAGCAGTAACTATGTAAAAGCATGTGGGTCTCGAAAGGCTTATATGAAGATTGAGAGGGGTTTTGGTAAATGAAGTGCATGTAGGTTGCAGGTGGCCAACATGGAGCTGGGGAGAGCAGCAGTTTGTGAGGCTTGGAGCTTGCTTAAAGAAACAAAATACAAGGTATTGCATATACCTTATACAGAGAGGGATGATAGACCCTTCATACAGAAATACATAACTGGAGCTGACCATTCCAGTATGCTTTTCAAATCACCAGAGCTAAAAGAATCTATTTAGAACTGCTTTGACATGCTTAAATTACCTTTCTTGAAGAATGTCTGCAGACATGAACTGTTGCCTTACAGCAGCTTTATTATTATGCTGGATTTTGTTGACACCAGAAACTGTTGAGCTTTCCTTTGAAAGGATTTCTTTTGTGCCCAGAAAATTTAGATTAAACTTTCAAAGACTTATGGATGATAAATCTGCAAACAGAAGAAGCAAAAGCCAGATTTAAACTAAAGCCATCAGGGAAGGAAGACAGATGTTTTCCTAAAGCAAGTTCCATGGCGTATCATGAATTAATTGTCCAAGGTAGAACAAAGCAGGTTCGCATATGAGTACTATTCAGAGCACGGATGTTGCAATTAGTTATTTTTGAGAGCTGTCTTTTCAGGGGAATTTTAATATTATGTGTGCCAAATTTCCAGCTGCTGATTTTTTTGTTCTGAGTCTGTTAATGTGGCCATCTCTGTGGTCAGATGATTAAACAGCATTGTTTTTCTCAGGCAGCAGAGGTCTAGATAAAATTCTGTAGCAGAAAAATATCTTTATACAGGGAAACTGAATGTCTTATTAAATAGCAGGCAAACAAAACAGTGTGTATGGGTATGTAAGTACTGATAGAGTACTTTTCTGAAAGCCTCAGGTAGCTGAAGACCCAAAGAGCATGCTGGAGTTTGGTTTCATCTTTAATATCTTAAAATATGAAAGAATCGCTACCCTGCTAGGGAATTGCTGCTCGGCACTTTATGACCTCGTACTGCTGCGCGTTGCGTTTCGGCTCTTCCTGGCGCTAATCGGCCTTTGCCTCTGCTCGGCCCTGCCGTTTCTCCACGTGCTTGTGCTTCTGCCCTCTCTGATCTCCCCAGCTCACGGGATGGACTCGTCCCTTCTGCACAGGTGCCTGTTGCTAAGTAACTGTCTCCGTCAGGTGCCTGGCAGAGCATCCCTCCGCTTTTCTAACACTTGATTTTTCTTTTTTTTCCCCCCTGTTTTTCTCCCCCCGTCAATTATTTTCAGTTCTGCTGCAGCTGTGCAGCTGCCAGGGTTCTCTGTGGTTTCTATTTTTTGATCAAATCACCTATTATAAGCAGGGTATATTTGTTTTCCTTATTTTATTCCTACGGAATAGCCTGAATGTTATACTTTACTAATGAACTCTGGGCTTCCTTGTTTAACTCCGAAGTGATGTGCATGGCAATGTGTCCACAGACAAAGTAGGCGTTATAAATATGCAAATGCCACTTTTGGATTTACAAAATTTAATTGCTTTGTGTATTTTCAAAATAACTGGGATGAAAATGACTGGCTAGAGCAGTAATGCATTTGCCTATTCACTTTCTTAAACATGCAGACAGATTGCTGAAAAGCACGCCAGTTTTCCATTCAGCAGGTTCACGTCGTGTTGGTCTCATTCAAACGTGTGCAGGGTGCTTGCATGACCAAGGCACTCTGCTGAATGCAAACGTTGTTTCTGAACTGTGCTTTTCACGGAGCCTGGAAGAGGCAATTGCAGCAGCTGCTGAGCTGAGATCATAGGAAACGGAGCTTGAAGGGACCTCAGGAGATTGCCTCGTATCTCTACTCTAAAGCAGAATTACCTAGTTCTGAACACTTCCAAACAGTCATAGGTTTCGGGGCTTGAGGCAAGGATTAGGAAATTCTCATGTTATGTACAATATTTTTTTTTCTTTTGTTGGTTAAAGTATAAAGCAATGATTGGGGGTAGAATCCAGAAAAATTCATTGCAATAACCAAAATGTATTTTTATGGGAATGTGTATGCTTACAGCATCTAGAAAAGCACTTGGCCCATGAGCTCAAGTCATCTGCAGTGTTGTGGGTATAAGGCAGGCACTGAAATCCCTCACAGAGAGAATCACTTCAAGAAACCTCTGTGCTTTGCAGGCATTTCGAGTTGGGTTCCAAGAAGAACTTCTGGGCAGCCTGGTAGAAGTGCAAGCTAATGTCTCTTAGCCATTTTGAAAAGGGAAACTTATATAAGTAAGAGAATTCCAGTATTCCAGTTTTAAGGAGCATCACATGCAGAGAGATGGGTTGATTTCATGTGGCCATTTGTGATGAAATCAGTCTTCATTTGAGGCAAATTAGAAAGTAAAGGTATTGATTTGCAAAAATCAAACTAGGCAACACAGTTTCAGAATTCTTTAAAGAAGGATAGAAAGTAAGGAAATAGGAAATTGAAATTATTTATATCTTATTTAGAGTAGTTTAAACTCCCACTTTGTAGAGTCCACATTGGAGGCTGTGTAAATATTTAGGATCCTGTAGCCGAGGATCCATTTCTTCATGTATCCAAATCCTGGAAGAGAAGAGAACCTAGATCTGGGAACTCCTGTTTTCTCTTATATAACATGATACTTTGGAGATTATTCAAATGCAGTTCCTTTCTGTCAACTGACTTAATCTCAAGTAATTACTCCTCACTCTGGCTCTGGAAATGTTACCATTCTAAAGCAACAGTCACACATGACCAAAGTCTTTTAAGAGGTAAATTAGAGTGTGCTTGCAATTGCTGTGGTGTTTGACTACAGCCTAAATTTGTTGTTGTTCCAGTGTGGGTGTGTAAATAGCAAATTCATGCTTTCCTTTATGTGTCATTTAATTTCTCTGTGCATAGACTCTTTACATACAATTGTATTTCAGCATTTAAAAACGGGCTACTTCTGTCACATTTTAAAACAATACATGTTTTATTAGTACTTAGATCAGGTTTTTATGCCCTTTGTAATCTATTAAAAAATAACAAACTTTCATGTCTACTAGGTGATCAGAGTATACAAAGCTGCAGTACAGCAGACACTGGACATATTGTTTCTTCCCGAAGGGAAAGAATTTCTTACAAGCACGGATGCAGTAAGCCGGGACTCGGCTGATCGTACCATCATTGCCTGGGACTTCCAAAGCGCTGCAAAAATCTCCAACCAGATTTTTCACGTAGGTTTAACAACTATCATCAACTACTATTATGTAGGCTTAACAGCTATTATAAAGGACTTGATGACTGTATGAAGTAGTACAGAAGGGATGGGATGAATGCAGAGGAACAAAAAGAGATGCTTTCATGTTCAGATCTGTTTTTTTCCCCGTGGATTTTCTTAGGAAGAGGATGTTTGGGTGCCATAAGGTGGGAATTGCCTTCCTGCAGCATTTCTGCAGCACATCACACAGAGGGAGACAGATTTTTCGTTGGGATAAATATTTGAATTACTGCTTGCCTTAGTGTAAGACTTCCAGTGGAGTGTAATCACTTAGGTTTCTTCTCTGTTTTGTAACAGATACTATAATCACAACTTAGGTTTACCTTGTGTTTTATGGTCTTTCAGATATGTCAAGAAATAACCTGATTTTTTTTGAACAAATATCTATTTTTTTTTTCTACAAAAAAACACTCCACTGTCTCTTAAATTATTTTCAGGAACGTTACACTTGTCCAAGTCTGACACTGCACCCAAGAGAGTCTGTATTTGCTGCTCAGACAAATGGAAACTACGTGGCACTGTTTTCTTCTCAGCGACCTTACCGAATCAACAAAAAGAAAAGATATGAAGGACATAAGGTATCTTTCTGCATGGAAATTTAGTATTCAAGCCTACAAAGAAGGCAGAAATGAAATAGTGGTGCTTTTAATGCATCTGCTGATAGTGCTGAAGTATAAGTGAATATTTAATTGGCTTTGTTTTCCTGTATTTTAACCAGTTTTGAGGTGTTAAACACACTAAGTAAAATACTTATTGGAAGACTTTGTGAACAGTTAATACCTTGATGAATTATTTGCTACAGCTATGTCTTAATATCAAACTGGAGAAATCATTACCGTATGCTTAGAGATATGTTCTTGTACTGTATTCATTTTGAGCAGATCACAGTGAACTTACCTGGTCAGGATCAGGATTTTACACTATTGTTTATTTTCACAGGTGGAAGGATTTGCAGTGGGCTGTGAATTTTCTCCAGACGGAACACTTGTGGTGACAGGAAGTTCAGATGGCAAAGTGTTTTTCTACAACTATCATACTTCTAGGGTTGTTCGCACTTTGTTTGCACATAGGGAAGCCTGTGTGGGTGCAACATTTCACCCAGTCCTGCCATCGCTCCTTGCAACATGCGACTGGGCTGGAGAAATCAAGATCTGGCAATAACAAGCTGTAGATACTGTTCAGGATGTCTCCTGTGAACCTATCAAAGGCATAAGGACTGATGTTTCAGAATGGATAAATCAAGGTATGCAAAGTGAATTTTTACTGTAGGTAGAAGTGATTGTTGTGGGGTGTTTTTCCTTTTCCTTTTTCTTTTTTTTTGTTAAGGGTTAGACAAGCACCAGTGTAGTTCAAGAGAAGGCAGCTTCCTTTACACAAAGGAAAGTGTGTGGGATTGCCTTTTTTGGAAATAGGTTGCCTTTTGATCAGCTCAACTCATTGTAAAAAGCAAGAGATTCATGTGGGATTTTTATGTCTCTAGTGTAAAAGAATTCTAAGGTAAGAATTTTGAGACAGCTTGGAGTTAATTCTGAAAGTCAAAATGTTAGTGTTCTCAAAGTCTCATATTTAATCCTAAGTCTTATACTTTTATGATTGTGTATAAACAAAACAAACTGTAAATATTTTTACTAAAAGAATAAAACACTTTTTTATATGGTGTCTGTATTTCTTTTTTATTCTTGTTGCTCATAACAAGCTAGTACTTAAGACTCTCAGAGAATCAATACTTGGGAGAAAATCAATATGCAACCTTACACAGGCTTAAAAACAGTAGTAAAAAGAAATCCTATAAGGAATGTGGGAAGATTGCCTCATTTCCCCATACCTCTTCATTCTTTATATATTATCACTTATAAACTGAAAGTTGTTGCCAGCTTATTCTCTGGAGGGGATGCTCATTGGCATTCAGATGGGAGCTGGTCTATTCTGCAGCAAATAGAAAATTCATTAAGCACAACCCTGCATTTCTGTATGTACAGATTGCTTGTAAATGTAAAATGTATTTTTAACTTTGCATTCCCTGAACTTGCATTGCTACAGTCTGGAAATCATTATAATATATTTTGTGTGTGTTTGTGCACACTGACATACACATTATATAGAAAATATGAATTCCTAACCTCAATTCTGCTATAAATATAGCATATTACCATTCCATAAGTGCTATTAGCTTGGCTAATGTGGCTCAGACAAGTATATAAATTTATTTTAATCCAGAGGATGGTTCTGAGTATATTGTCTTGGTCACAGAGTCCCTAAAGTATATGTAATAGTAAGGTTTCATAGTAAGGCCTTTATTCTTCTGACTTGTTCTTACACAAAAACATAACCTCTTTACCATTTTTTATATACTTGCATAAAATGAGTTTTTTTGGAACACTCTTACATGTGACATATTTGAATTAAGAAATTAGGAAAATGTTGTTTGTCGGAAAATGTTGTCAATTTGTTTGTAGTTTGTGGTTTGTAGTTGTAGTTTGTATTCCTTTTAGCTTATCCATAAGCCTTCACCAAGACTTTAGAATCAGTTGAACTTGTAGATTATTTGAAATGTGGATCCAAATATTGTGGTTTAAAAATGTGTATAGTCTTAATCTTATCAGTAACTATGATGACTATCAGCAGTTATATTTTAACAAGGAATACGGAATTTTAGTGTATCTTGCTACTTAATGCAAATAGCTGAGTTTTTTTTTCTCTCCCTCTCTCTAGACTGTTCTCAATTTCTTGCTTCCCTTTTTTCACCCTTAGCTGTTCCATGGTAGCCTGGATTTTGCACTTCTGTTCTCGACTGTCTCGAGCATATTAGCTAACTGTGCCCGTTAAATAGTGACTGGTTCAGTGACTTGATGAGTTGCTCCTATTTCAAACTGTGGGACTAGGTTTTATGGGATTCTTTCTAGATAATCTCCATAAATGTCAAAAGCAGTTCAGCTGAAAATTATGGAGTATGTTTTTGACAAACTAACAACTATATATTGCATTTTCTGTCTCTGTATCTCTTTCTAGCTATTTTATCTCTAAAAGTGCTCTTGCCCTTTTAAAACCTTTTGTAGTGGGTTGTGTCTATAGGAAGGATGGGCAGTTCTGTAATATATCCTTTTATCTCTTCAAGAGATTATCTTGGGCTGTTAGGTGATTAAACACAGTGCTGAAAGGCCTTTAATATAAATGTAAGCCAATGTCTTATTGAATCATCCCCCAGCTTGCTTGATGACTGCTGTGTATCTGAATGAAGCTACTAAGGTTAAAGCTGAGAGGCTCTCAGTAGAGTGAAAGATTTTAGAGAATCATTCAGGGAATGGGAATAGTTGTCCATATTGTATAGAAAAGTGGCCTCATCTTGTAATTCTATCTGTGTTCTTAGAATCTATGTCCTGAGGCAAAGGCCTAATACAGATTAAAGTGCCTGGCATTTAAGCTTCCTAGAATACATTGCAAGTATAAATTTCAGAAAATTTATAGGAGAAAAAAGCTTAAATTTAGTTAAAGGTAGTAGAGAACAATTAAAAAAAAAGATAGTGTATAATTTTAAAGGAATTTTGAAGTTAGTTACATTTGTGTCATTTTTAAAATGTCTGGATCTTGAGGTCCAGACAGTTTTATAATGCAGTGAAATAATATTCAAAATATTATCTTGAAAAAGTCTTTCTACTATAAAACTGATTAAAACACAAATATAATTATTGAAAATATCTTAGCAGTTTAATATGATTTTAAGTTGTTATGATTCAAAGACAAATTCTTCCTTAGAGTCTTATGTCATGAGCTGTAATCAAAAAATACCCACTTTGCTCCATCATTCTGCAATTACAAAATACTGTTTGGGCTGGAAATAAGGATTGTTGTGGTCAGAAGAATCTTTTAGAATGTAATTAATTGTTGGTTAATTAATTTTATTCATAAAATGATAATCCAGAAATGTTTGAATCTTGCTTTGAGAGTAGTTTTAGCTTTGCTCTAGCTCCGTTGTATATTGGAGCTAAAATAATGATCTTCATTTTGAAATGACCTGGGCTTCGTAAATAAACAAGACAGACTTGTTTTAATCTATTTTGCACTGTATCAAAAAGTAATAACGCCACTCTCTACCACATTATTATTTGCTACTGGAGCATTATTAATTTGATGTGTCAGGCAATGTAAATTACTCAGCTATGCCCTTATCTCAGAAACCTGCTAATTAACAGGCGGTTACTAGAATCCCTCTGTTCGCTCAGCTGAAATACTGTTGGTGACTCAATAAGTCCCTCCAGTATACGCCTAATTAGAAAAACAGGGTATGGCAAAACAATGGCATGACTTTTCCTGTAAGAAAAAACGCACTTAAGTCTATAAGATTATGGCAGGACAGAACAAAACTAGAAGATCACAAAATCATTCCAAATTTTCTTTTATCTCACTTTTAAGACATTTTGCATTGTTTTCAGTTGAAAAATATATACTCTGGTTTCACTGCTTCACCTTGAGTTTATTCTCTTCATCCCATCCCCTCTTAGAAATTTCTTGCATCCTCACTGTTTCATTCTCAGTTTTTCTGTCTTGTTGTCAGCACCTTGTCTTCTGCATTTAGATGTATAGTAGTTTGTGCTTGCACTGTATTCATTTCCTTGTCAATACATTTCTTTTCATTTTGCTGTGTTCTCGCTTCTGCCTCTCAGGCTTTCATTATAGCAGTCCTTATTTGTAAGGATGGGCAGAAATTCCAGAATGTTTGCACTCCATTCTTTTCTTTCCTTGCTTTCCAGCCTTAATAAGACATTATCCTTTTAGATATTCTCAGCTCTTTCCTCACTTCTATCTACTTTCTACCTTTGATTACTGCTTTACTGTCTTGTAGGTCCTTTTTATTACAGATGCTCCTGCAAGTTGCATCTCCATCAGTATTGTAGTTTGCTAGAAATGCACTTTTTGGGAAAATGAAAAATCTCCCAACTTTTGTCGCTTACAATGCTTCCCCCCCTTCCTGAGTGCACAAACAGCACTTTTCAGATGAATCTAAACCAAAAGATGTGCTCCAAAAGCATATCTAATATGTGCCAACTGATGGGATTAGAGAAGAGTTACTTTAAAGTATCTCCTACCCCTGAAGGCATGTGGTTTAGATCTTGGATTCTCAGAAATAAATGAGCCAAACTCTACAAATTACTCTTGCTGGGCCATACTGCTTGCTAATGTAGATGTAGCCTTAGTACTTGCAAGAAGCCTTTGGCACCTTCTTTTTTCTTTGATGCATTTCTTACCTGTGTCTTTATGACTCACTCCTCTGTTCAGACTGATCATATCTCTGATATTTTCATGCTTCAAAGGATAGAAATCAGGGAATTAATTTATGAATGGTTGGGGGGACATTAGGAAAGAAGCACTTGATCTATAGTGGTAGTAGAACTTCACAGTAAAACAAACTGACCCCTGCACAGAATCTGATGAATTCTGGCAGGTGTGAGGCCCTGTGCTGTGTGTTTAGGCAGAGCAAGCTAGTGTGCAAGTGGGAATGGGGGGATTCCTTTGGTTGCCCTAAGGTGGAAGCTTAAAGGTACTGGGTTTATTCACCTCCCTGTCTCGGTGCCTGGATATCTCCCTACAAACACTTATTTAGACATTTTCTGGTAGATTTCTAGATGTTGCATAGAAATGATAAAAATTTAATCCAAATGTCATTTTCCTATCATTTTCCTCCTTTTGGAGAGGTGCCTTAATCTAAAAGTTATTTCAGGAGCTCTTTGGATAAGGTTGAAATTCACTAGTTGAAGATACCTGAAATTATGGTCCAGGCAGCTTCAGTTGGATCTGTCTCCAATTTTCATCAGCTCAGGTAATATTTCTAGTTCTGAAATAAACTTATACTTGAAAGATTTTTAAAGTGTATCCTTAGGCACATAGTTTATGTAACTTATGGATAAAGGTACTATATTTGAATGTTTACCTTAAGATACCAAATTTCTTGCCTTCAGACAGTTACCATTATCTGTAAGCAAACAGCAAAGAATTTCCTCACCATGTCACCAGATTTCTCTTTAGCTGAGAACTATGCTGTCTTTCATCTTGTACTGCATGCTCACCTCCAGTACCTTCCCGTTGTGTGATATAGTAAATCCTCAACCCTTTTGCCTTGAGGTGGATAAAGAGTGATCAAAGTTGAATATCAGGTGAAGAATATTATGATACCTTATAAAACAAACATTTTGATTCCTCCTTTTTCTCCATTTCTCTTTGAATATGAAAAAGGAAAATGATTGTTGTGACATTAATATGAACAATGCATTCTGTGGACTGTAGATGCAACATCTATAGACCTTTTGTAGTCTCATATTTCTTTTTCACTCCTTGATCTGGTAGGCAAGTAGTGAGAATTGAATCAGATTTTTTTTCTGTTTTTTTTTTTTTTCTTTTTTTTATACATAATTTTCCTAGATGACTTTCCTCCTAGAGCTAGGAGAAGGCATTGGGACTCCTCTACAAGTATGAAAGGAAGAAACGTGTCTGTTCAGTTTACTGCGCATCTCAAGCTCTGTTCATTTTGGCTTCTTTATTAATTCCTTTTTATTAATAGCTCAGAAACTAAATGGCTGTTGGAAAACACTGAATTGCATCCTAATGTATAAAGGAAATAAGAATAATGTCCATAGGAAGTGTAATATGAACAGATCAGGAAATATTTTGAAATTCATGTTTCAAATTCTTGTTCCACTCTTGTCTTGTGAAGGGTAACAGTACATACAGGACATAGCCTATGAAAGCTATATAGATTAGTAGGAGATTAGAAGGAAAAGGCAAAAAAAAGCAGCAGAGACTTATGTGATATGACTACTAAAGACAACCTTTTGGGGATTCAAGCCCCTCTCATAATTTGCATTGGATCTCTGGTTTCTACTTAAGTGCACTTTTTAATAGTCTATTTATGATGTATAGCTGCTTGTTCTTCGTTTTGAACATGCTAGCTAAGGTGTTATGTTAAGTACATACCTTTAGGGATTTTTGCTATTTGTTGTGTTTTGAATACTTCCACTTCAGAGAGCGGAATTTGGAAGCGGCAAGTTTGATGAGGTTTTTCTGATGGATTCAGCAATATATCCTTTGACCTTATATCTGCATATTTAAGATGCTTGTTCTCTTTGGTGCAGATGAACAGAAAGCGACTGTAATTACTGGAGAAACTTTCTTGGGAAATGAAAATGTAACCATGGTCTGGACAAAGCACAATCCTTGGTGTAAACACCTGTATTTTGTAAGCACTTGTATTTTGACCAGCTCCTAAGAGGCTTTACCCTGTGATTGAGTTGATTATTTCAGTACCTGATATGCAAACTGGCCTTTCAACTGACACTGCTACCGCTTCATGCACTGAGCAGAAACTCCCAGTTTCTCATGCCAGTGTGACTCTCTAGTGGGTGTGCACCTTGGCGCTGGGGGGACTGCTTTTATGCTCTATGGTTGCGGTACAGGTAATGGGAAAGAATAAGATGTCTGTCTTCTCAATTTCCTTACTTGCTGCTTTAAGGCAACATGTTTTAAGGCATGCTGAAGCATTCCTGGAGTCCTAGAAAGCCCGTCATGTTTGCCTTTGCATTATCTTTGAAAATGCCTTTTATATAGTTGTCTATCAAGGGAGATTGTTGAAACATGAATTTCATTTCATGATCTGCATGGAGATCTTGGCTAAGAACAATTTTTGATTAGATTTTCCAAATCTGCTTAGAAGGACTTCTGAATAAACTCCATTCCCCAGTATGAAATTTAACTACTGGGAAAGAGTGATCTTGCTTATTCCATGACTTCCACTGAAAGGCTCTTCCAATTGCACATAAGAAATTTCTGTTGAAACAAATTTACTTAAGACTAGAACTGTGTTCAGGATCATTTTTATTCAAGTCACAAAGCCTTTTTCAACACAACTTTTCACCAAATTCCTGCAGTTTAATATATTGCCATTAACAAGGGTTTAATTATTTGTGAATCTGAGATTTTCATCAAATGCAATGACTGTATGAGGCAATAAAAATTATATATATTCATAAGAGAAGTTTAAGAGCAGAATTTTGGCAATAACTTGAGTAAATTAAAGCAAAAATATCAATAGACTCTTCAAATATTTTCAAGATATTTTTATAGGGATGTTATTTTTTCTCCATAACACAAGAGCTCATCATTTGCTCCTGAAATTAATAGCTCTGTTTTTATTTTTAGCATTCATAATTAAACATTAATTTGATCTCTGAATGCTTGCATTTCAAATTGTGCAATCATTCCCTTTTGAGCAAGTGCTGTTCTAAATCTCAGTGAGCAAAATTAATGACCATTAAGTACATTTGAAGTGTTACTACGTTATCTGGAAGATTTATTTTTGCATCCATGCAGGGCCTCATCCAATCTATGCTGAAGCTGCTGTTGGTTGCAAATGACTCGAGAGGAATTCCGGTAGAGGTTTCTGTACAACATCACTCTGCAAATCGAGCTACTCTTGAGTTCCTACACAAATCTCCTCTTTTTCACTTTCAAATGCAACTCCCACCACTTGTCTCAAGAACTGTTTTGCTGCTGTTTGTTTCTCCACTTCTAATATTTCTCTGCTTGTCTATCCTTAATGCCACCTTCTCAGGACAAGAACTGCCTTGTTTCTGAATAGCTGTAAAGTGTCCACCCTGTCATGGGCCCAATCACCAAAACAAAAGAAAACCATCAGCAATAACAAACCCACAAAACTGTTGACAGAAGGCTTTCAGATGTCAGTTTTATCTGGCGTATAGGGAACATGCTAAAATGTGGCTGTGTCTGAGGCATGTGTTAGCACAACAGGAGCATCGTTAACCTCTCTGTTTTGAATGTCACTTTTCATCAGCCAAAGAATATGGTGTTTTATGAAAAATGAGAGCATCGAACATTTTCTGTTTATCCAGGGTACTAGTGTGATGCCTTGTTTTCCAGAAACTGTAGCCTTCCAAAGAGGATATTTTTGTTTTGTTTGGTAGAAATGACTTCAAGTGTTAAAATGTGCAACCAAGTGAGATGATAAAGAAAAACAAACTTTAATACCTCGGTGACTTTTTGGTTGCCTCTAGGACTCTTCTGGTTTCTTTCTGCAATGCGCTATAAAGTTAAGCTTGTATTCTTTATCCTATTTGTTACAGGATAAGAGTTTGAGAAGTTTTGCTCGCAGGCGACCACTTCACAGGAGCAGAGGTGAGAAAAGCACAGGGTGAGAAAAGTGTAATGCATGTGCCACTTCTCTCTTAGGCCTCCCAAGGCAGCCCCAACTGCTGGGTTTCCTTTTGGGTCCCTTGAACATTCAGGCTTGTGGCCTGCCAGAATATTTTCCTCTTGGAAATCGAGATCAAATTTCATCTGAGCAATGTGTCATTGCAGGAACTGGCAGGTCTTGTGTGGCTTCTTGCTGTCCTGCAGAGCCCTAGGAAGGTAGAGGGAACCAGAGGAGTCTAAAATATGTAGCAATGGGGATTTTTTGCTTCTGAAGGGCCGACAGTTTTGAGTTCTCAGTGCTTACCCATGAGCTCATACAGCTGAAGCAGCCTTGCACCTACTAACAGGGTCACAACCACAACTGGCTTGTTGAAGAGGCTCTTTCTTAAAGATATTTTTTACCAAATTTACATAGGACTTCTTGGTCTGTATTTCTGAAATTACTGATGCAGAGTTTTGGAGGATCTGTTGTCCTGATGATTTCAAAGGGTGTTCTGCCTCGGCAGTGAATATCCAGCACATGCTGGTGTGCAAATGCTGCTTGAGAGAGGCCCTGATGGCAGTGGTAATCCACCTTGGTCATGTGTGCAAAGTACTGAAGCACATACGCGTGGTGAGGCCCATCACCTCCTCCAAACAGGTTGATCTCTAGCCCTTCCAAGCCTGTGACAAGGCTGACTTCTGCAGAATTCTGGGAAATAGACACATTTGGTAGAATTTCCAGGAAGTGTTTTGAAAACTTTAGTTGTTAAATAAAAGAAATAGAGCTAACAGCTTCTCTTGCAACTTTATTATGAGCAGGAAAGATCATTAAAGTCCAAATTTCAGAAGACTGGACACATTTGATCTCAGTGGGGTGCAGCTGGGGGCTGTACAAGCACTGCTCTGCAAAAGGAAATGGTCACAAGGAAAACATCATCAGCAAGGAGACCACTTTAGAAGAGCGACTCCGTGACCTTCCAAGGAATCACACTACCGGACCAACACTCTTCCTCATGCTCATGTTGTTGTGTAGTTTTGCCTATTGATCCCATTCTGGCTTTAAATTGTGCTTTTATTTGTGTGGTGGTGGCCTGTCCTCCTGTTAGTCTTTCCTGTGGTTGGGCTAAGAAATACCTATCTATTATTAACACAGCCAATTTGTTTCTCGGGTTGCAGACTGAATGTACTTGCTGTAAGGCTGAGACTCATTTGAATTTTTAATGGGAAGAATTAATGATAAGAAGTAGTCATAATTTCAGTATTGGGAATAATACATATAATTTTGCAAGCTTTGTGGTGGAAAATATCTTGCACCTAGTCAGTATTTGGGGACACAGGCAAAAAGAAAAAAGCACTCTGGCAAAAATTATTTTTCTAGGCTATATCATACAGCAGTCAAATGGAAATTTGTTTTTTAAACAGAATTCAGATTATACCAGATAGTATAGTCTGTATATCATCAGTAGGTTTAAAGTGAGCCCTAATGCCTTTATAGGATTTGGTGTGTGGGTTGTCCCTCGGATGGCTAGAGGCATGAACTGGATGTACTGTAAACAAACTGGCATAAAAACTTTCATCAATGTTCAGAAAGTGGAGAAAATGCTGATGAATGTTGAAATGAGAACATCTGATTGCAGTGGGTACCACCTACCTGACAGTTGTAGGGCTGGAGCAAAATAAAAGTGAGCAGTTGCAGCAAGGGAGAAGCCTGCCTCTGACACCACTGTCAATTGGGAATAGTCTAGTAGGGGTCAGTGGAGTTCTGCTATAGCATTTGTCACCTTTGGTCTTCCGAGGGTCTGCTGCAGTGGTGTGTGTTCCACAGGTATGGCACTGAATCACAGAGGGGCTTGGGAGACCCTCAGGCTGTCCCAGTGAGCCGGTAGAAGAGCTCAGAACTGACTCTGTCTCTCCTGATTCCCAGTCTCTGTGTTGCCTGGGTTGCCAGCAGCAGGCTTGCAGTAATAATCATAAACCTAACCTGGATCTTGAGAGTCTGGGATGTCCCCAGATTCCATTGTTTTTCCCTGTGTTCTCTTTAGTTGCATTTCACATATCACAAGATATGTAAACATGCCTTTTTTCTCTTTTTGTCTCCCCTTCTCTCTGCCTCCTGAACAAAGCCTGCAGTATTCACAGCTGTGCCACTGCTTGCATTATGTATGCCACAAATCTGCCTACAGTACCTGTGTTATGGAGGTAATCAGCAAATGTTGCTGCGTGGAGTACGACTTAATGGGCTATATGCTGCAGTTCCTGTATGGCTCCATAGCAACAGAGCTGGCCTTAAAAGAGTTATCCCAGATTTGTATTGGTATAAATGAAATGAAAACCTGACCAACTGTCACTAGCCTCTGAAAGGACTACTAAACAGAGAAGCTTTGCTTGTTGCTTTCAGCCAGCAATATTTCATTTGTAAGACTTCCTCATGACTCTTGCAGGCTATTCATCTACTGACTAACGTGGCTGGGCTCTCCACACAGTGCGTGGCTATGGAAAGTCTTGGGTGACAGGAGCTTGATGGCTTTTTCCCTTGCAGAAATATCTCTTTCTTTTCATAGAAGTTTTATGGAGCAGAATTTACTCAAGCAGAAGGACATTTTAAAAATGAGAACAACCCCAAAGTGCTGATGTTTAGGTAGTGCAGATGGTGTTAACTGGAAAGGTACAGATTGTCAAGGTAGTCTGTGTGGAGGGATTATGTTTATTTCCTTTTGCTTGTCTATTCCTGGATCCTACTTGCAAGCACGTAAACTGAAGTGTGTTAAATGGGATACCTGGAGTGGCAGAGCCTACAGAAACCTGAGATGGAGCCTAGATGCTCTGCAGTAATGTCTGAATGCCATGTGCTAAGGTGGTTTGCTGCAATAATGTGCCCTTCCAGTTTGAGGGCTGTGTAAGGACAGATGCCTAGGAAAAGAATGGCTCATAGCAATAATGTATTTTCTGCAGACCCTTAATGGCTGTCAAGAGTCCGTGCCAAATCTCCTGGCTCTGAGGAGCTCTGATTTTCATCTTCTATTGAACCTAGAGGGCCATAGGACTGAAGGTCAGGATCACGCAGTGGTGGAACAATTTCTCTGGAGGCAAGAGGGTTTTCTTAGTGAACTAGAATGAAGTGTAAGCAGCCACATGGATGTCTGAAGAAATTCAGTTAGCTGAGATGAGACTGTGAGTGAGATGAACGTGTCTTGTAGCTAAGTGCTATTTTCAGACTTAAGCAGTGTTGCTGGCCTAGGAATGCTGCAGTCCACCGTATTCCCTCTTTGCAAGGACCTTAAAGAAGGTGGTCTCTACTTGCTGCAGTCCGGGAGCTGTGCTCAGTTCTGCAGTGAGGGGGTGTCAGCTCAGAGCCTGGCCTGTGAATAGGAAACTGCAGATTTCATATCCAAAAGGGAAAATGTAAAGATTTAAAAAACAAGCAACATCCATCCGCCCCGTTTTTGGTAAAACTAGACAGGTAATGCAATATGCGTAGCCTAAGCAATTACAATCAAGAGACTATTATGTCAAGTACTATATAATCAAGTAATAAGACACAATCCATCCTTCATAAGTTTACACTATTAAAAATTATTTTAACTTTTTGTAAAAATAAAGTGCAAATTTTGGGCAAATTAACTTTATGGCAGGGCGCAGGAATGGTATGTGTATTTTAATCAATTGCAAGGTAGGCTGCTTAGGTGGAAGCAATGCCTTCTCTGAATAAAACAAATTTAAACCTCAAAAGAGAATGCCCTTAGAAGGGAGAGACAAGTGGAGCCATAAGGATTTCAAACAAGAAATCAAGTTTAATTGGTGCAGTCTAGAGTGCCATGAAAAGCATTTCATCTTCCTCATCAGTTGGGAATGAAAGAAAAGTAAAAGACAGCCTAAACTTCTTTCTTTGTTTTTTTTTCAAATAAAATAGGGCCTCTGCAAAGTGTGATTTCTACTACATTTGTTATGTTTCCACACCTTGACTTTCTGGGCTCTGAGATCTAAGTAATTTCAATTAGACCATTTCTTTCTGAATAATAAATGTGCTGCTGTTCGAGCGATTTAGGCTAAGAATTGCTTTTCACTATTGGCACGAGTCAGGTCACTGTTGGCAGGACTTGACAGCTCTAGCAAAAAAACAGATCACTGTAGCGTGCATAATTTTTTTTTTTTTTTTTATCTTTTAAAAAGCAGGGTGCAGAAGAAACAAAATGAAAGCAAATGAGAATAGTTTGCACTGCTAAAAGCTTTTTTGGAGTTTTTCATGGTGTTTCCTAAGGATCAGGGGAACATGATAAATGTTGTGACTAGAATGTCTTATTGCAGTTGTGCTGAACTAACACAGCCGTCACCTAACTTTGCCTTCTGTTATCTACCCTGCAACTTGTCAGAAAAAGTCATGCTTGTTGAAAACAGCAATCCACAAGTTTTCCTTTCAGGGCTTTGGGAATGAGAGCATTTGCCCATCCTGCTGAGGATAAAGGCTGCGAGGCGCTCAAGGATCTTTGAAATAAATTGTCAAATTACTGTCAAGTGAATCATATCCCCTGAATTTATCTCCCTTCAAAACATAATCCCACCAGAGTGGAATCTGATAACTTCATAGTTAGAAAGCCTGTTAATGTTGTCATCTGTCTTGTTAGGTCAGTGGTTGCTCATGTCTTCAAGGTTCCATGCTCTGGGGTTCAGTATGGGCTTCCTCCTTGTACCTTACTACACAGCCCAGACTAAGGACCTTTCTGCTATGGGAATAATGTAACTGAGGGCTTAACTGGGAGCCCACTGAAATCCACAACTGGTATGAGATGAAAATATTTTTTATTCCTTGTGGTTCTTTCATGATGCGACATGTAAGGGACTGGAATGGAAAGGGATGCTGACTGGCACCGATATTACCAAGTTAATTAATCTGGGACTTGCTGCTGCTTCTCCTCTAAATCATAGAGCTGTCATTGCTCAGCTAGGTATAGTAAATATTGTCATAGTTCTGCAGCTCATGCGTGTCTGCTCTGATGTGTAAATCACAAAGGAAAAAAATCTAAATGGATGGATAAATTTAAATATGAATTAATTAGAGTCAGTTTTAAAAATAAGATTTTTTTTTTCTGAAGATTCATAGAATATTAACATTATACCTACCTGTGCTGGCAGTACTACTAAGAAGGAATTTAATTCCTATTAGAGATCCTCTCCAGTGATATATTTTTTTCTCTCTTGTATTGATTATAGTTTTGGCCCATGCGGAGGAAGATGATCACCTTTTTGTGGCATAAAATAACTGTCTGCATGGATGATTCTTGCATGTTTTTGCAGTGTGGGTACTGCAGAAACCTAGTGGGCAAAATTATTTTTCATCCTAGATCTTAAATTGTACTTTTAGAGGGATGGATCTGATCCAAACAAAATATTCCTTCAGTGGAAGGCAACTGGAAGCCAGTGAAAGAAGGATGAAATCTTGAATGGACAGCATTGCCTGTGCTAGCGTTGGTTACCCTCATTGTTAGAGTTTCCGTAATAGGATTTAGCGATGTGTTTATGTCAAGGTCTTGAGCGCTGCAGTGCTGACTAAGCCACTGTCAGGAAGTCTCAAGCATTCAGACTTGTCTTTGAGAATTATTCTAATTTGTTTCAAGGGTAAAGATTCAGCACAGGTAAATTGCTTACATTCAATTATCCATACATGTGACCAGGTGGTTTTACGCAATAGCAAAAGGTAGTCATTAAGACTATCGATATTATCATCAAGTGGCTATCCTCTTTTATACCATAATTGGTACAATGCAGTCTATAAATTATATTCCCTCTTCACTTTCTCAGTGTCCAGGCCTTATCTTCTAATTCCAGGCTTGCTTATACTATACTTAAATAACTATTTTTTCTCGTCTGCATAATAATAAGATTGCAGGTTGCATCAGTGTGACGTAGCAAGGCTTGGCATGAGCAGTATAAGCTGATAGCAGCCCAGTGAGTCTTCCAGGGAGTCCTGGATGTTATGCTGATTGAGAAGTGAGAATTCAGAAAGTACTTATTAAGCACTTAGTGTGAATGTTGTGTGAGACTGCTGATGTAGAAATGTGGTCCTGAAGTCACCTAGGTACTAAGTTTAGCATATATGAAGAATTTAGTTGTGTTGATAGTAGCTGCTACCTTTTAGGCTAGAAAGTTGATTATCTTTTCATGTTAAATGGAAGAAAGACAAAAATCTGATGGCTTGTTAAGTTAGCATGATTAGGTGATTTGCCAAAATTATGCTGCCTAATGAGCAGGTGTGAGGTCATGTTTAATAAGTATTATAATTATTGTAATAGCATGATAAGCATTAATGTAAGTTGAAAGTAGATTTAAATGAAAAATTTGGATAACCTGCAAGAATTAGCCCAATGTAAAGCTTAGCAAATGCTTGGGGACTCTAATATGTAAAGTAGATAAGATATTTTAGAGCTGTATTTTGCTGGATGACATTCATTAACCCCTGACATCTTCCTTGAACAAACCAAGGAGGTTGAATTACCCGCAAATGTGGCTATGGGCATAGACAATAGTTGTGAGCTGTTCTTTTTCTTGTGCCTGGATGGAGATTTCTTTGATTTTTATGGCAATAAGGACATGTTAATTCATATATCTTATTTCTCCAGTGTGAATGGTGGTGATTTCACAGGGATAAAACAAAATGTAACAAAGCAACTAATCATTAATTGACTGTGCAATCTGAGTACCCCACATCTGCATGGGCTATAGAGTTCTGCTTTTGTCAGCTTTTAAACCTGGGGAAATGAAAGACAGCAAGAGAAACCTGTGAAAGATGCCAAGAGGAACCCTGCTAGATATCAAGGTTTCCCTTGGGATTCCTGGGAAGAGTGGAAGTCTTATCTGCCCCATCCTGTTAATCAGAAGATTGCAGGGTTTTGCCTTTAAGAGCTTGTGGATACTGTATAGGCCAAGTTACTTTATGAAGTAAGACTTTGTAAGAGAAAAACTTAGTAAATCCATTAGCATTCTAAAACTTAAATTGAAGATCTATTTGTTAAAATTGCTTTACTGTGGGGAAATATGTTAATTATTTTGAGGCAATTAAGAGATTATGGGAATAAATTTATAATGTAGAGAATGGCTTTTGCAGCTAAAGCTGAACATTAGTGCTGTGGTTTGGAAAATGGGGATAGAGCACTTACACACATCACTGTTCTTGTAGAGGATTAAAATATATGACTTAGGCGTAAGCAAATTCTCACGGCACGTAGTGGATCTGTGCATAATGGTATATCCTTTCCTGTTGCATCATTTAGCACTTTTTTCAGCAGAACATTTAAGTACGCACTCAAATCATTCTGAGGTCAAGTTTCTACTCTAGACTTATTACTTCGTTTAGAAAGCACTTTGGGGAGAATTAAGATAGGCTGAGAAGTGATAAATGTAGCTTTGTAAAAGAGAAAGCCTTGGGATCTGAGGGTTATTAAAGATCCTGCACTAAGAGTAGAGAGGAATTGCAATAGAAGCTTTTATGGGGTGGGAGAGGCTTTTTTTTTTTTTTTTTTTTTTTTCTCTCTCTCTCCTCTCCATGAAGAAAAGATCTAAAAACAGCAAATGAAACAGGCAAGCAAGACTGAACCTCAGTTGGAAGTATTGTCCTGCCCACTTTGAAAGTATTCAAAGTGATTAAAAGTGGATAGAGTTGGATTGCTTAATTGCAGGTTGTAAGATATTGTTTAATAGGCACATTGTTTAAGATCAGAAATAAGTGTGTATCAGAATAAAATGTGCTCTTTTGTCCTATACTGGTGGAGGTGTTAAAAGATGGAGAGTTTTCCATTTCCTTCTCTTCTGTTCCAGTAATTAATCACACTCATGGCTGGAAATTGTACCTGGGAAATCAAATATTGGCTTTAGCCTTCAACTGTTGACTCCTGTTCTGTTATTCTTTGGTAGATTCCTGAGACCTTTAGAATATAGGTAGGCACTGGTGATGGTGTTTTGTTTTGATTTTTTTCCCTTTCAATTTCTTTTTGGCAGCAACACGTGGTTTTGGATTGCTGTAAGTCTCTAGCTATGAGATATTTCTTCCATTTCTCACCTAAAGGCCAGAGCTCAGTTTGGCACCACCTTCCTGTCTGTAGTGTTCTCTGAAAAGCTTGTACGTCCCCACTGAGAGCAGAGTTCAATACTGCGGGTCTTCTCTGTGGCCTGTCATCATCGCTCTGCTCCTGCTCGCTCTTTGCAGGTCGCTGCTCCGAAGCAGACGTTAGCCTCAGCATTGCACAGAGATACTATTCCTTGCTTTTTCAAGAGCACGGATTTCCAAGAGACGAGCTTCTATAAACATGACATGGCATTGTCTGCCTTAAAATGCAAAACTTTAAATTTGTCTCTATGAAAACATTTGTCATTCAAATGAGGGATTTTTGTTATGGATGTCTCTGAACAGCTACTTGTTAGTCAGGATTTCAGTGTCTGAGGACCTTAATGCAGAGAGTCGCTCTGATCTGTTTAGTCTCCTTGTCCTGTAGTGCCTCTTTGTACGTTGACTTTCATATTAAAACATTTTAGTGTGCAGCAGTAGAAAGGTGAGTAGGTATTTGCCGAAAAGAGTTAAGAACAATTAAAGGCCTGAAGGGAGTCTCTGACAAAGAATGATTGAGGGGATCCAATCTGCATAAGTCTTCCAAGTGATATTGAAGGAGAGAGATTGTAATAGTCTGAAAGGATTACAAGGTTGTAAACATGAAAGGGGGAGAGTAATCGTATAGGCGATTAATATGTTCAAATTAAACAAGGAGAAAGTAATCTAAGTAGCCGTATAATCTTGTTCTGTGATAGATTTTGGAGTGAAAATACATTTTAATTAAAAGTGCTGGAAGGGAAAGGATTAGCTGGATAAATTTTCTAGTTTGGAGAAGTAGTTAGAAACTATTGATTGGAAAATGCCTACTTCTGTTATGACTTAAATTTGTAAGTTTAAACTATTCCTAGGTTTTTGGAGAGTTTCAAACAAAGTGATGTTTGTTATTCAAAATTACAAAGATTTTGTTTATTAGCTTTAGCTTTAACTTTGGATGAGAGAATATTTTTGCATCTGAAAAAAATGCTTTGGTCATCTTGAGATCATAATGCTGAGGCAGCATTATTTTTCTTAGTGAATTGTGCCCTATTTCATAGATATCTTCTCTTTTTCTTGTCTGGTTCAACAGACCTGGTATGCATCACTGCATCTACTCCTTTGTTTTTCCCTGATCAGTGTTCTGTGTCACTTACATTTTGATTTCAGTTCATTCATTAAAGTGACATTTCTCATCTTCTGCTTCATTGCACTGTTTAGGACTTACCACTTATTCTCATCACTCTTTACATACTTCCTCTTGGTAAGTAAAATAATCAAAAGAGAAAATCCTGTTCTATGTACCTACAAGCCTTGCATATAGAATCTGAGTACTTAATTATTTCTTTGGAATAGAGATAGCCAGGTTTCCCAGCCATATGGAGGCATATCAGGTATTTAACAATGCTTGGGAAAAAATAGACTTTTCTGTCATTGGGAAGAGCTATTTCAAGGTAAATTCTCAAGCACAAGAATGGAGAGTTCTTTAGCTGAAGAACTATTGTTCTGTGTTTCTGGACATAAGAATAGCGACAAGTCCATTAAATTATCTGCATGAATGGAAGATGGAAATAAGGTGTTCTGAGAACAATGTTTTAGCTATAGCCCTCCATTATTAATGTCCTTGAGAAAAGTACTCCGAGAAATGCTGTAGCAGCCAGGCCTACTACCCGTTTGGTCACAGGGTGTATTTTCATTCTGAAGTGGGTATTATTCATTTGCTCTTCCAGCCTTTAACATTTTGTATAATTTTAAGCATTTTCCTAAATCTTCGGTTGGTTTTCAGAAGGTGTCTGTTTATTGGGCCAAATACCTTGTCTGGAGAAGGAGCAGAGCCCTCCTGAAGTCAAAGCAGCCCACAGTAAATTGAGAGCTAAGTCAAGGAAAAAAGTGGGTAGCTGTATGTAGTCCAGCTGCGTATTCCAAAAATCTGGTTTTTGGTTTTGATTGATTGATTTTTGATCTTAATGTGAAAAATAAATGAACATAAGCAGAAATATAAAAATATGGCAAAGAAAAACAATCTCTGTCATGGTAAAAACTGAGCATCTCTCTTGTCTCGTATATTTGTGTGTTTGTCTCAAGAAATCAAAAACAAAATCTGTCAAAAAACAAGGAAATTCTTTACTATAAACTTTCAAAGATATTTTTGAACATGAATTTGTGAACATGACTGAAATTGGGTAAACTAATTTTTTCTCAGGTTCATCAAAAATGTGCAAACTCACCAGCAGTTATTCAGGTTGAGGAGAAATATAAAATATGAAACACACTGAAATTGAGTTATTTTTCTAGCTATTTTGCTCAATTCAGTGGATTTTTTTACAAGCTTTACAAGGTTCTGTAACATAGTCTGTTGAAGAAAAGTAAGTTATAGCATTATAGCTTATTTGCCAGGAAAAAAACAGTACTAACTGGTTGAAAAGGCCAGTTTGAGTCTACATATCAGTGCATGTGATGTGAGAAAATAAGCTATGTGAAGCATAGAATTAGATTTTGAAACTGCAGTGGAATGAAAGAACATCAAGTAACAGGATATTAAATAAACAGATATGTAATATCTTGCAGAAATTTAATTTTGTATAATTGCCAAAATACCAGTTTAGTGTCAAATAACGAATGATATTATAGAAAGATTAATCCGATACTGTTCTCTTGTTCAGTAAGTATTGGGATTTATTGTTCTGTAGCTTGCATGTTTTCTTAGGAAAGGTGAAAGATAATTTTCTCCTCTTGAATGCCAAACCCTAGTATTATTGAACATAAAAAAATGATGTTTTGTCTTAGAGAGCGTCTAAATATTTTTAAGCTTCAATGAGTCAACAGCAAGATTTTTTTGTTTGTTTGTTTTCCCATCTGCTTTTATCTAAGTGTCTTCAAGAGGAGATAATGGCTTTTCTGGTTCTCTGTGTTTATTTACTGCAGGTCAGATTCTGCCATAGAAACAGTCGACCCCAGTGAATTTTATTCTGTGTGGGTTTTTTTTTCATGAACTTCAATGGAATTATTGCATTGCAGCACAGAAACCCAAAGAAAAACTTTTGCACTGAACTAAGCCTCACGTTTGCGTTATGTTGCAGTTCACTTGTGTGATATTATTAGCTACCATTGATCTCCACAGTACTTCCATAGGTCTCTGGAGAACTGTTTCAGAACAGCCCAGCAAGTACTTGCACACATTAATAATAATCAGATTTTTGTACTACACTGAATCCCTGGCCTTGTATTTTAAGATACTTATGTGAGAATTGAGCAGTTCTGATGTACGAGTTCATAGTAAGATGATTATCAGATAATTTTCAGAAACATATATGTTCTTGAGGATGTAATGAATATTAGATTATCCTTTTAGTTGTATCTGAAGTATCAGAAGAAACTAATTTCTCTTCCGAAATAAGATAGAGATCAGAGATGGTTAATGTACTGAGGTGCTCTACCTTGCTTGGGCATCGCTTTCCCAAGTACCGTGAGCATTTTGCTACACTGATGCTACTCAGAACAACCCCGTTCATCCATACTGCCCAGGGCATGTTCAAGAAAGAAAAAATCAAAACGTATCCACTGGTGTCTTTTATTAAGTAATGCAAAATACAGTATTAATTATGACATTGCATGCATTTTAGACAATATAAATGCAAGCCTACAGAAAATATGTGACAAAGAAACCCTCAATTACTTTTGAGGTAGTATACAAGGGAAAATAGGAAAGCAGAAACACAGTGGATTAAAAGAACAAAATATTGGTATCACTTTGTGCATACATTAGTCACTTGTAAATACATTTGTATGAAATAAGATACAATTCCATTCTCATTAAAAAATATACTTCTTCAAATTCGCCATTCTTGTTTGTTCTGTTTTCACATGACATTTTTATGGTGTTTTATCAGGTGGGATTTATTTTTTGTCGCTGCCATTATGATTCTACCCTTTTCCTCCAAGAGTTTAGGCACAGATGGCCTCATGCACAAAAATAAATAAGAAACCTGCTTGAAGGGAAAAGAATTCTGCTCAAATAGCTGAGGATAGTCTAATAAATACCATTTTGTTTATAAAAATATTTCAGGTTTACAAAAGAGGGGAGGGGACAGTCTCCCACGTGGAAAGGATGTCAAGTGAAAAGTGCTTTATAATTTTTTTGAAGAGATTTTTTTTCTTCTAAACATACAGTACCATTATGAATATATATATTTTATAATAATCCTGTTTCCTGGAACGTTATTGTTCACTAGAAGTATCAAATGCTGCGTGTTTCCCTCTGTGTGTTTTCTTATTGCGGTTTTGGAAGATGCCTAGTTTAGGAGGGTTCCGTATAATTGTGCTTTTGTAAGGCTGTCCTTCCGAGTCAAGCCAGTACTCCCAGTCCGTTGGAACTGCTGCTGTTTGCTGTGCATACCCGGATGGCTTCCTGGCTCCATGGAAGACTGGTGACCTTCTGCTGCCTCCATTGAACTCTGATTGAGGGACTCGGCTGAGCTGTTGGGGCTCACGTCCACATATTCTCTTTTTAATACTGGGCTACTCTCGATGTTTTTGCTAGTGCATAACTGGACGGTGATCCTCTCAGTTTTTTGGTCTCTTGATTCTTTTGTTTTGTAAGTGGACAGCTTGTCCTGTTTACAGCTAGTGCTGATGTCAATATTCAGGCCACTGTCTGTTCTCAGGAAGCAAGAATCCACAAGCCTGCTTTGGCAGATGTCATCTCCCTCTGAGCAGCTGTCTGCTTTGTAGCTAGCATAGATGGGGCTTGATCGACTGTCTCCTTTTTTAATAGGGCTGCTGTAGTACTGCTCTGAAAAGCTGCAGGGGGATAGCCTGCCAGTGTTCCTGTAGGAGTATGCACCAATGTCCTCCACGCTCAGCTGCCTCCATCGCCCGGGTAAGTCTTCTTCTGAGAGATGGGTGCTCCTGCACTCGTTCCTCATTTTCTGGTTTGCTAAAGCCTGCTGGGGTGTTATGGCTGAGAAATGGAAAGGCTCGTTTGCATAAGGAGGCAGAGACCTAGTAAAGGTGGGCGAGTTCTCGTTGTCATCGGCAAGCTCCATGTGCTGCACAGGCTTGGACTTGGCGAACCTGGGACTCCCCTGATGCTCATAACCTGCAGGTGACTTCCTCTCGAACAGTTCATCTCGGTTGCTCATGTAGATCGCTTGCTGCGAGGCCGTCAGTGTGTTGGCTTGGGCGTTCTCCTTTTCCTCAGATGTAACGCTGAAGCTGGAATAGGAGCTGGATGTTGGTAAAGAGGTAATATACTCTGGAAAGGCTTCGTGAGAGAAGCTGGAGTGGAAACCGTCTTCTTCTACAGTGCTGTCAGTGGAGTTCTGGGACCTGAGGAACCCCACGTCTTTCACTTGTGTGTCCACACTCTGCCTCCTCTCCCTCCTCCTCTCCTCAGGGCAGTAAAGGGCAGTGTCGCTACAGTAGATGTCTGACTTGTACTGGGGCCTTTGCCCAAGTTTTCCTGAAGAGTCCTGAAAATTAAGATCCCTTGCAGATGGGCTTGACAAATGTGAAGACAGACTGTTTGGATCAGGTTTTTCCAGTACTTTGGCAATGACGCAAGTGGGTATGGAATCAGCGTAAGAAGAGTGGCATAAGGGAACAGAAAGGCTGCACCCATGTTTTTCCAGATGGATGCTGACTCTTTCCTGAAAGTCAGATGGCAACTGTAATACAAAGAGATGACAGAAGGGGTAGGAGAAAAGGGTGCATGTCAGTACTGGTACTACCCTGCTTGGACTTGAACAGTGCTGATGGATGAGTGCCATTTATAACATTACATGGCTCGCTGTATGTGGTTCTTTGACTAGTGCATTACTTCATTTAGCAATGGCTGCAATCTCTGTGCATTTCTGAAAATAAATGTAATCAAATGACTTAACATTTGGAAACCTTCATCTGTCCCCCTACGTGGAAAATACTATGAAACTAAGAGGTTTCCTTCCAAATTAATTCAAGTTGCTTAGAAAAAATAACTAGATAATGTAGTAAAGGTAGGAAAATATAACCTACAGAAACACTTTGCAGACTGTGGTTTCCAGTTGGAACATGGTCTGCTCAGGTCCCTGCTAGGGTGAGGAAAGATGAAGAAGGGTCAGACTCTATTCTGTTGTTCTGCCAGCATCTCTTGCCTCAAACTAAAAGCCAAATTGAGTTGACTCCTTCACTGGTGCATTTGGTAGATATGCTATTTGAACAGGCTGGAAAGCTGGTTCAGCTGATGTTTGAAGCAGTGGTGCTGGTTGCTCCTCTCTGCAAGAGGAGTGGTTCTCAGTGTCTTGGGGGAGAAGCAAATCAAAACAGCTGCCTTGCCCCAGCACTCAAATGTTGATCTAGAAAAAGCCTTTCAACGTACTGCCCTCTTCCAGCAGCCATGGATGGGCTGCTTTGCTAGTTTCTTACTAAATTGACAGGAAAAAGAGCTAAGACCTGTACCTACCTTGCAATTTCTATGTCAGACTACCACAAAGTATTCAAGTTTGCTGGGCGTAAGAAATCATATATATTTTGGAGAAAGTTAGGATCAACTCTTTGGGCAGTGATTCCATCTGCTGTTTCGTTGCATGGACCAAAGAGATTGAGAGATCACATTCATTGGTGTGGTTCAAAAGTGCCACTGACCAAGTATGCTTATCTGTTAAATTTAGTCTGACTTGCTTATTTCAAATTTCTGTCAACAAGCAGACAGAGATCCACCAGAGGGCTGGATTAGACTGGATAAGAGCTGTTTCACAGTTTTTCTTGATGGAAATCAAAAGAACTCATGTTTTGGCTAATTTTGTTTATAACTGTGACAGCTCCTTAGATTTCATTTTTTATTTTGATTCATTTTGATTTACACTGCTTAAGAATTTTGCCCTTGAATTCTTAACTGAACCAATTTACTCATGAGTTGATACTAAGTTTCTCTAATCCTCTTTATCAAAAGATTGGTTACCATTTTGCAGGACTGCTAGGGTTACAGTCCTAGTAATCATTTTGCCTCCCTAAGTTTGTTTTTCTAGGAGAAAATGAAATCTTACAACTGTTGAAACTGTCTTCTCTTTCTCTTAGGCAAGAGAAACTTCCATGATATTTTGGATTAATCATTTAGTTGTTAATTAGCTCATACGTCTTCCACTGGAAATAAAACAGTAGGATATTGCCAATCTGCTGGCAGACGACAGTATTAGTCATAGTAACAGAAATGCAGCGAAGATGGAATAAGCAAGTTGGAAGCTGCTTCTATTGATTGCTAAAAAGGTGTGGAAAAGCAATACAAATCATTTAACCCCAAACCACTGTGTGTGGTAGCTGTTATTTTAAACATCCTATTACATTGCCATTTGATCTATTTTTTTATCCATTTTTTATGATTTAGATTATGAAATATATTTTTCTTTTTTTAAAAAAGCACTTTTTTTCTGGTATAATTTCAGTATGTAGTAACATACTGGAATTATCCATGACAGCAATATTACTTCAGTAATTTACAATCCGTTGTCAAGCAACATTTGTATCAGTAAGGAGTTCATTGCCTGTGACAGTACATGCAGACTTGCTAAATTAATAAATGCTTGCTGTTAAGAGTGGAGATTTTGCCTATTTGATTGACTGTATGACAGGCTGTGAGAAACAATGGGGAGTCCCAAACTATAATACTTTTATTCTCCAAGCAGTTTCTGAGCATGTTTAAGATCTTAATTCTTGCCAATGGATATGGTGCTTTCAGGTATGAGTAATGTCATGATCATTCCTAGACATGCAACGTTAATGAAAGTTAGTGATTAGGAAAGAAAAATAAAACAGGATTGAGATACTGGTTAATGGGAAGATCCATCTCACTTCTGGGTAAATAATGCCCCCATGTCCCCATTCAACAGAACAGGGTGGTTTTTTTCCTCTTTTTTTTCTGTCAGTCTATATTAAAATTCAGGTTTGTAATTTAGTTGGCCAGGAAAATAGTTTTAGGAAGAAAACTGATCAGATCAGCATCTTTGATATCTTCAGTTGTCATCATTGCCCTGGCAATGTTTTGCAGTCTGGAGTTCTCAGCACTTTGATTTTGCTAAATCCCTTGTTTTCAACACGATCAGTGCTGATCTCTGCCAAATAACAGTTTCTGACAAAGGGTGGTACCAAGTTCCATCATGAGCAATGATGTTAGCAGCTCCCTCAGTCATACAGGAGAACTGCTCTCCTGCTCTTCCTTAAAATGGGGGAGAAAGCAAAGCCTTAAGGGCAAACAAGTTCTGCATAGATGTAGGATAGTTTATTTTCCAAGAAATGTTTGTTCCTTTAAAGAATTATCAAGTTACGTTACCTCAGAAAGCTTATGTGCCCTGTCGTAATTCTTGCTGCACTGGAGCAACTGAGCAGCTAAATTGCAGTCCTTCCTATAGAGCTCCTAAAAAACAAAAATAACAAAAAATAGTCTGTTTTGTAAAGTTTGCCTCTAGTCAGTGACTTTCTGCCTTTCTCCCATTCCTGGGCAATCTTTTAAAGAGTGAATTTAGGGAAGCTTAGAGCATTCTTGAACTTTAAAATTCGTTAAGATTTTTTCTGTATCCTCCATGGTCTGGGGATTTTTGCCATTTGGCTGTCTAAGAGCAGATAAACAAAAGTACCAGACAGAAAATGTTGAGAGCTGTTACTTTGTAGCATTAACTTGCATTTCATAAGACAGATACCACTAGGAAGTGGACTTTATGCATGGAACTATGAAGGTTAAAATAAACATGTACATTTTAGCAAAAAGAAAATTCCATATCAAACTATTTACTGAATACCACTTGGATCAGCATGAAGATACTGGTGTAGAAAATGCTGCAAGTCTCATGAGACTCTATGAGAGTTTCATTGCAGACATATTTGGTATTTCTTTATATATCCTTTGCCTCTTTATGAAATTTTTTTATGATTTTTTTTGCTCTTTTCATATTTTGCAGAAGGTAACTCTGTGCATATTAAATTTCACTGAGTATTTGATACTGCAGAAAAGGATATTTTTACTGGGTAGGAAATCATCACGAGAGTTTCACACAGGGAAAAAGGGAATTTAAAACAGGCTGGTTGTGCTATTTTTATACTGAATGGCTCCCACAGCCCATTTAATGGGAAAACTCAGTACAGAATTTTGCTCTCAACTCCATACTGCATCTTACTATAATTTGATACTGCATCTTCCAATCGCTAACTCTAGGTTACTGGAGGTAAGAGCTCTGTTGCTTCTCCTGATCAAGGTGCCATTAACAACAACAAAATTGGCTTTAGAGGCTCGTTTTATAGGTGAGCATAAATGAGATGCATGAAGCATAAGAACACTATGGGCAGTAGACTGTGTTCAGCTGTAAACATTATAAAATGTTTACAGAGGAGAGAATGTTGACAGTGACATGGCTGGAACTTTTGCTGGTGCTACTGAGGCTACTTCATTGCATGAAGATTTCAAATGGTCCAATTTTACCTCTTTAAAAGTGATAAATCTTGTGTGAAAAGGAGTAAATTTGTCTGTTTTGAAATACCACTTTAAGGGTGTTTTATAATAACAGGCTCACAAAAAGTACGCCTAGGATTATTTTGCTGTAAGGCATGTGAGTAGCAAATGTATATCTGTTACGGTCGTTAGGTGATTTTTATCCAAGAACTTTACATATGCAACTTTCTACCTTAAATATGCTGAGGGAAGAGGTTTCGTTCATGTAGATCTTGAATTTTCTCTTGGTACGCACTATCTTTATTTCGGAAAGCAGATGCCAGCGGTAGAAATCCAAGTGTTCAACTTAAAATCTGTGGCACGTGCGTGTGATTCTGGCACGTCACCCACACGCTGGGCACTTAATACAGCACTGCCCAATGTATAGCACAGGCAGGTATTGCAAATCCCTCCCGGCGTTACCAGGCACACGAGAGTGAAACAGTTCCTGAACCTAAGCCTGGCTTTTCAAGCTGTGAGGTTCTGTTTCTGTGAAGTGGTTGTCATGGTGAGGGCAAGAACAGCATTTCTCACACTTTATTTTTAGCAGCTTTAAAAATTACTACAAAAAGGAACCTACATGCAGGTAGAATGTGCCTCGTGTACATTGTTCAAAGCAATGCTGGGACATGCCATGTGCCTGGAGTGAATTTTTGTCTTTTAACATAAATCTGAATAGAAACCAGCCATATGTGTGGTGATTGGAGCAATAAACAACAATTATGTCTAAAAGTATCTTCCATGGTTTTACACATGTTTCTGCCTCAAAAGCATCATTTAGTGTCTGTCAGTAAGATATGGGAAAACTGTATCTGGAGAAGAAATACTCATGAGACAAAAACATGCTCTCCTCAGGTGGGATTGCTCAGTTTAGTATCATCTTTAGTTATGTATAATATTAAAGGTTTGTTTCATAGCCCTTTATTTTTAAAAATGGACACATTTAACCCCTACTGTCACTTGTGAGGCTATATAATTAAAGGTAGGATTTAGTCTGTAATTAGCCTCAAATAGGACTGCTCTTTCCCGAGGCTTCTAGACTCAGTCATAGAATGTTTAGAGTAATTCAGAATAAATTTGTGCTCTCTGTATTCCAGTTCAATGTAATCTGTCTTTCTAGAACTGTCAACAGTTTAGAAACATTTCTTTGTACGTTGTCTCAAAGCTGAATCCGTATAGAGGCAGAAGTGCAAGAATATTTACTGGGAGAGATTTACTATTTTTTTTATAGCTCTGAAATAAATCCATTGATTTCAGCTGAATTACTCTGGATTTATACCCATGCTTTTAAAGACCTAAATTTAGCCCATTGCGTTTATCAGGTTCTTTAATTATAGATATTAGAGTTATGAAATAACTACTGTTTCAACACAATTTCTGTAGAAATAGAGAGCCAGGTTGTGAACTCCCTGTTGCCTCTGAGGAACTGTTGATCACTCATTCCTGTTCACATTGACAGGTGTATCCGTGGGATCAAGCGCCCTCTGCTATGATTAAGAGTTCATATGGAATATGGGAGGATTGAATATGAGATGCTAAAGAGAGGTATCAACAGAAACATATTTTGTGTAGATATTTTTGAAGCATCAATGGAATGGTATAACAACAACCTCTCCCACTTTCTTGGCTGTCTTCCTTGGTTTGTCTCATGGTCTGAGCTTGTTTACTGGTTGCAGAAACCTGGTGGCTTTCAGATGTGTTTCGTGAGGCACAGGGAGGCAAGTGAAAAGAACATTCCCTGTTTCATTCCATGCAAAGATAGGTGAAGGATTACATATGAACTACAGCTGGGGGAGAACCCAGCTCCTGCTTCCTTCAATAGCCTGAGCGAGCAGGTCGGGTCAGCTCTCCCCTCCTAGCAGAGCTCACTGTGCTGAATACCCCCTGCCCAGGAGCAATGCCTGGAGGAGTGGATGAGCTGTGGGAAACAGGGCTCTGCTACGGGTTTATAATCCTCATTCTGAATCCTCCCCGCTTGGCTGTACCTCCTGAGCATGGGCTTCTGTCAGTCTGCTCTGCCTATGGAAAGGCAGAGGGATGGGAGGGATTTCACTGTTTCCTAGAACATCCCTTTTTTTTGTTAATTTTAGATTAGATATAAGAGGAAAAAGAGAATCAATAAAGTCTCACCCCAACCTCACGATTTAAGGAGAGCTGAAATTCCAAACCGATGGGAAACATCAAACATAACTTAACTGCGGAGGTGGCAGGTTATCTTTTATGTAAACAATAAGAAATTATTCTAATAACAAGGGAAGTGCATGGCCTAATTTGTTTCTGAGTATAACCTTAGGATGTATTCATAATTAAATACTTACATTGTCTTCTGACAACTTATCTATTGTCACCTTGGCCTCTATTAAGTGATTATTGAGTGCAATTATTTCATGACTCAAAGCCCGTTTTTCCTCTTCATAATGTTGACCCTGTGTAGAAAATGAATGAAGTCAGTACTATTTCTACTGTGAAAATATATCAGAAAGAAATGTCCAAAACTTGATGTTATTCTCAAACCTAGAGAAAAGCACAACAAATCAATATTTCCTTTTTTTTTTTCTATTTTCACTTAGCAGGTGAGGCAATGTACTTTGAAAATGTGGAGGTCAAATGGAGCTCACATTTAGAAACTTACTCAAAAAGCTATCATGTAAAAAACATTGTATTGGAGTGCAGCTCTTCTTCATTTGTTACAGGATAGGATTTGAAACCTAGAAGGGACTTGGGACCATTTTGCCGTTAGTTCCCATTTTCCTTAAAGACAAAGACCTTTATTTAACAAGGAAAGCAGTGATATCTGAGACCGTTCTTAGGTGTTGTCTGTGCTAGCTGCTTAGAAGCCCCAGATGAGATTGTTCATTTCTCAAGACGAATACTTGCCTGGTTGCAGGGTTAATATGTGCAAGCAGAATGTGACCCACTGTGGGATAACAGGAAAATAACCCGATTCAAAACTTTTCTCCCACTAATTTAATCTTTTTTTTTACCAGTAGACTGTAACTCTTTATTATAAATGCAAAGAAATCAGCATGAAAAGTAATATGCCGCTGGCCCTTCCCATCCTGTGTCCCACTTTTATATTGCAGCGTTTTTTGTCCACCGCCTATATATAAAAAAAAAAATTATTGCAACGATCATTTATGACCCTGCCTCCAGCCTGCCATTACTATTAGAAAGTTCAGGTGTGTGGTGGCAGCATCTGGACACATGAGCTGAGATAAGACACCTTCCTTGTGCTCAGTGCTGTACAAGACCAGAAGGAAAGGGGTTCTGCCAACGGCCCCTTTGTTTTTCTGCTAACAGAAGGTTTTTTCAGGAAGAAACACTGCAAGGGAGAATCCAAGGTGGGGCAAGCCCAGCATAGGTCTATTTTATTTTGCAAAGTTATTTCCACAACAAGTTCACAATCCTCCATTCCAGCCTAGAACTGTTGATTTGTAGAGGATCTTCCTCAGCAGGTGATCATATTTGCAGCTGAAACTTCCCAAGTGCCACATTGACAGGGCCACAGAGAAATAGTGCTTGGTGTTGTCGGTTAATTGACAGCGATGGGAATTGTATGTCTTGAAGTCCGAACAAGTAGTAAGGTTAATTTTCCATCTGAAAAGCACCAGTCTCTATACGCTGGAAGTGGCACCTCTTATCCCAAGTTGCTGTGTAAAGAAAAACACATTCTAAAATGGAATAAGAAACCCCCAGCTTGCTTTGCAGCACAGATATAACTGAAGTGTCTGGCCTGGCCCTGTTTTGATGCCTGCTTTTCTCTAGGCTGGTGTCTCCCTGCTGCTCAAAGGATGATGCCCCACCGAAGGCCCAGCTGTGCCTGGAGGACCTCAGGGCCTCTCCTGATCTCGCCCTCATCACTCGGGTTGCCGGTGATGCTGATAGCTGCTTGGAGACTGCACTATGGACAGCGGTGATGCAGTTTTGAAAAGCACCTTGGGAGTGAAGGAGTTCCAGCCTTCTAGCAAGGTGCAGGATCTAAGCAGCTATGTTTTTTAATTAGGTAGATCGACGTGGATATATATGAGGCCCTTAGCTCTCATTGAGTTTAATGGGCACTAAGCAGCTAGGCACTTTGTAATCCTCCTGGACATCTGTGCTCTTCTAGAAATCTGCCTCCTTTGAGAGTATGACTGAAGAGTACATTTTCAAAGGTATTTAGCTGCGTAATGAGGTAGACAAGCGGTATCTCCAACCACCTAAATGCTTGAGAAAAAAAAAAACTCTGTCCTTTTGACTAAGTCGCTTCATGCATTTGAAGGATTCAATTCCACTATGTTCAAACTTAAACTTCCACGTAACTATTTTGAGGGTTTTATCAAATCTTGTTTGATAAGCTGTAGTCAGTGCTAGCACAGCTGATTTGTCAAATTCCCCTTTGCCTTAAGTCCTGATTTCAACAACTGCTGCTCATGTATGACCCAACTGAACTTAGTTCCACATATTTTGCAGTTCAGGAAAGTTTGTCTGATCTAAGATTTATACTTCTGTGCAGAGTAGAACCTGTAAAAGGACAGCAGATCCAGGCTTAGGAAACAGTACCTTTGGTTATATTGCTAAATCTGACCAAATTAGGGTTTCATTTTATTTCAGTTACTTAAAGGTTTGGAGGTGACATTGTCCAGCCTTGGTGTCTGCCCAAATATAATTAAAAAAGCAAGTTGTTGAGCTGTTGGATTCACCTTGATTCTAATTTATCTTTCCTCGGTCACAGATAGACACAAAGTTCACAGCCTTGGCAGCAGTGCTGTGGCCAAGAGGGCAAGAGAAGGAAGAGTCAGCCCTCTTTGCCCCTGCATTCTTCTCTTGAAATCATTATTGGTGGCACAACCTGAACGTGTCCCCAACTGTGGCAAAAACAGGACAGCCTCAGGGTGAACAGGGCACTGAAATGTTTTCATATATTGACTGTGTATATAGGGTGCTTAGGGCCTTTGCCAGCTTATGGCACAGCGTTGGAAACAAGATGACAGAGGTTTAACCATTTAATCCTTGAGGGAAGGAGTACCCTTGGCAGAAATGGTGTGGGTAGTCTTGATCACTCTGTTAAAAGGGTTGCTGCTTACTTGGGATTGCAACTGTGAGCTCTGTGGTTGCTGCCTGACATTCCTGTTGCCATTAAAGGTATTGGAGAGGAAGATAAGAGTTACGATACCAGCGCCTCTTTTGAGAGCTACAAAAGGCTTATTTTATCTATAATCACCCACTGAAGGACCCTTCTTTGTTCTGTTGTGGAGCTTTGAGATGCTTGGTTCTTCCATGAGTCCAATGCTCCTCTCCTTTAGGCATTGCTTACTGGGCTGCAGGTCTAACAACCTAACTCACAAAGTTAATAGGAGGTGAAGCTAATTGGCTTAGTGATATGTTAATAGCTTGCTGAGGACTCCTGAAGCCCAGTCCAAAGTGCCACAGCTGTAGGGGGCAAAGGGCCGAGTTGCTGGATGAACTTTGTTCAGGGATTGCTGTTGAATCAGCTCTGCCCCCTCACCCAGCACAAGGCCACGTGGAAGAACACAGCTCCACAGTGTCCAACTGAATTGACAGAGCTGCAATCACGTGCCCATGTCTGAGTGTGATCGTATTTGTACTGTCGGGTGACTCCAGCAGCCCACAGCTTTGGTGTTAGCGACTGGGGAACTGAGCACTAAATACAGGCTGGGAACCACGGCTCTTAGCCTTGCAGCTTCCTTCTGATGGCGAGAGGGAGAATCTGATCTTTCCAAAAGGATCAAATGATATAGAGGTTGACTATCTCTGTCTGTAACCTGGTATTTCCTATAATTTGTAGCTGTAACAGCTATGTAGTTTCAGAAATAAAAAAAAAAAAAAAAAGAGAGACTTTCAAAGCTCTTGCTATTATCTAGTCCCTGGATATTTTATCGCATCTGTGGTAAAAGTAGGATGGAAAAGTTTATCTAACTCTTAAATTCTTGCATAAGAATAGATGAAACGTATTTTGGAACATAACAAAATCTAGGTGAATGCGTCGTCATAAGTTTTTCCTTATGTATTAGTGGAACAGTGAAGGTTCCTCATCTAGTCCTTTGCCATGGATCAGCCTAAGAATTGTTTGTCCCTGTGGTAGTGCTTTAATCTCCCCATATAACGACTCCAGCAGTTAAGAGAGCATCCTTCTGTAAAAGTCAAGGCTGCTCACTGGCTTCTCTGCTGTCCTGAGGGAGCTCTGAGATGTGTACAGACCTTTTGAAACCAATCTCAATTTTGTAAATAAGCCGTGCTGGCCCGTGGAAATGTCAGATTTACTTTGCCATGTTTGAAAAGGGCATTATTGTTCTTGATGTTCCTGTAAGAGGCTTTTCAACGCTACCATGATAATAATACAGTGAGAACAGTGGCCACTCTGGCAGACCAGCAGCATCCTCTGGAAATCTCTCTTAATAAGTAGAACGTTGATGACAGAGGGACGACATGGTTATGAATGCCTCTGAATTCTCATGCTGAATGCCTGGGCACAGGTTTATTGTAATGCTTACTCACATGGGATACAACAGAGCTCTGCTCCTTTGTTTCTTGACTGCTGAGCATTTCCAGGAGGGGAAAAAAAAAATCCCCACTGTTTTGGACCATTATAACACTATTAGTGCATTTCTGACAGAACCTAGTCTTACTAATACAAAATATTAGTTCTAATTAGTACTTATTAGTACTAATATATTAAATACCAGTAGGTGCTGTAAGACATCTGTGAACCAACTGCAATGCATTTACTGTTGCCCTGTGCACCACAATTGGGGAACAATTGCTCCTGGGGATTCATTTTCAAAACAAGATCTGTATGTTTTATAGTGGTATTTTATAATGTTAGCGAAATCATTCTATACCAAAAAATAAAAAAAGGATAAAATTTGTTCTGTAACAAACTATGGTTACCACACCTGACTCAAATGCTGTGACAACTGGTTTACAGTTATTGGGACTGTTATGATATTTGTATTTTAATATGTATTTTAAAGAATTGGTTACTGGCAAGTACTGGCATTGCTATAGAAGCAGATGCTTTCTAATGTCATGCAAAAAGGATTTAATATATAATATATCTTAAATAATAAACTTGAGAACAAATATACATTGCATATGGCATAAGTTCACTTATGTTTCTCCCTGATAGGCTGTCAAGACTTCAAAGACTCCAGTTTAGACCTGGTCCTTGTATATCTTCTGGAGTCACTGGAGGAGCATCTCATTATCACTAATCTTTACACTAATAATGAGGGATGAGAGAGTATCAATCACAGCATCTGGCTGCTCTGTGCAATCTCAGTGATTGTTCAGTGGCAATATTTCAATACTGAGTGAGGGCAAATTTGTTTTATAGCATCTGTCGGCACGTTTCACACCATGGTGAGCTAAAGATGAAGCAATTACCGCTTGGGGAATTGAAAGCAGGGAGAGTACTTGATGTAGACCCCTACCAGGGTGGAAACCTTTGAGTGCAGCAGAGAGCAGTGGTGTAGCTTAGCTCAAGCTTGCGTGCCCTCTTATTCCCATACAGGTGTGTCATGAACTTTGAGCAAGGCACTATTTTGAAATATGGTGTGTGAACCAAGGGATCTCTTAGCTTGCCAAGGTTTGTGAGGGATGAGGAGACCAGGGGCATATCCTGCAATGTAAACAAAATGAGAAAACTTGTCGTGGCAATGAAACCTTTTCTTCTTTTGTAGCAATTTAAGTTAACAGCTGTTCTATTTACACTGCTCCCCCACAGACCACATGTGTAACATATGTTTAACAATTGGCTCATAAAAAGGCAAAATGTGGTTGATATTTGCAGATATTACTAGATATTCTGTGCAGTAATTCATTATTTTAAGCATTGCTATGTGCTGGCTTCTGCTTTGCAGTTCTTTATGTTATTATGACAGATTTTTAAAAAGCTCCATTATGAATTTCTGCATGTGCATGTTTATGGATGTTTTGAAGCTCCGCGAGTAGTTAAGAGCCTAGATGTCCATAGTTAGGCTTACACTCATGTGCACCCATGGGCAGAAACTGTAATAAAAGCACAGTGTGAACTGACAGGATGAAAATAAAAATAAGGAAAGACACTTCAATAAATAATGAAACTAAGCCATTTGATACCAGACTGACATGATCCTTGGAGAGCAGGAGTTGGTGCTGATCGTTGCTTGACAGTGCCATAGAAACGACATTGCATTTTTGGTTTTACTTCTTTGTTTATCAATTTTATTTTGGTTTTACAAATAGGTAAATAGGTATCTGAAGGAGATATTCACGTAGAAACTCATTGAATCCACAAGTCTGTTTAAGAATATGTATCTTTACAAACAGCTAGAGAGAAAGAACCAAACATTCTGCTAATTTCTTAGCTAATTCTTTGCTAAGTCACAAACAAAATTGCAGGATTCTGTAGGGACTTATGCACAGTCTGTGGCAGCATCCTGATTGCACTTTGTGATGTACTGCTGCCTCATCTTGGCTTCCCACTGCAGATATCCCCATGACACTCATCCTTGTCTTAACACCTCTTCATAATGTTAATAAAGCCTGGCTTTCAGGAACACCATTACATTACGGTAAGAAGTAATGACTAATTCATTATATTTATTCTGTGGTTTATTAGATATTTATTTAAAGTAATTTTCTGTTTCCAAGCTGCCAAGGCCACAGGCAAGGCTGCAGCCTTCAGAGAGAAATGTAGGCCATGAAGGATTTTAAAATACTCCCTATTCTGGGAGGGTCAGAGGAGATATGAAGTTGATGTGTCTTGTGCCTGGGGCCTTACCCATTGTAAAAACCTCTGTCACGTTGGAGCTATTCCACTTAAAGAAGACAGTGGCAAGAACATTATTTCAACATGACAGACCTTTCATGTAAAGGACAAATGGGAAAAGGGAAGTGTCAGCTATATGGGGTTTTCTAGGGAAGGGACCAGGTTGTCTCTTACTGTTGTGTCTTAGTTTTTCTATTCTTCTATTTTAACCAGGAGCTCATAAAAATAATTAGAATTATACAGGCATAGCGAAATGAACGAAATGGAGGTTTCAGTTGAGCTATGGGTGGGTAATGATTCTTTGTCGTGGTTTTTTTCTTACATGAATGGATAGAAAAGGTGAAATACTGTTACTCCAGACCACACAAAGTGAATTTATCAAGTTTGCAGCTTGAATTTGTTTCTATAGTGACTGATCATTTGATATTCAAACTTTCCAGTCACACACACTGTGGAGAAAGAAATTGCTAGAAATACTCTAGTGTTTAGACTCTCTTAGACTGGGAAGAGGAAGATGTGTTCGTTTCTCTAGATCAAGAAGTAAAGTAGCTTAGGAAGGAAAGCATGAAATTCTAAACTTTGAAATCTTTTATTCGTATTAATTGCAGATGATGTTAATATGCAAATACATTCTAATTAGAGTTGACTGCAAAAGCAGGAACAATCCCTAACTAAGCTAAACAAAACTAAATCTAGACTATTTGCAGTATTTTGCTCTTTAATACTTTGTTCTGCTCTAGGAATTTTTGGATTCACATTTCCTGCCACCGTAGGCATCTTTGCTTGGTAATTAGGTAGGTAAAAGTAAAATGAAACTCCCTTCTCTCTGCAATTGCTGCCTTAAAATAGCTATTTAGCTAAATGCTCTCTCTTGGGAATTAAGATTATTTTTCTCCCAGAAAAGTTTGATCTGACAGATCTCACTCCTGTGGTACAGCTGTTTTTTTCTTCCTTAAATTTGTAATTGAACTCAAGCCTGCAAGACCTGTTCATGTAGTAAAGACCCCCGGCCAAGCATGGCCACTGCTAGACCATGGCTCCCCTCTGCTCTGAGCAGCATTACAGTCTTGGTCTTATTGCTGTATTATTGTTACACTGTGTTATTGCTATAGTATTGTTCTACCTCCCTTTTGTTGAAATGGATTCTTATAAACATGCCCATCTTCAGAGTGCATATGTCTTTATATTCTGCTGTCTCATCTCTTAAATGTATTTAGTATACATTGAAACATCAGATGGGATATTGATTGGAAAGATTTGACAAGAAGGTGAAAAATTCAGAAGTGGAGTATAGGGAACAGACAATAATGCATTTTCTATGTGAATTGGCTCCTCCAGTGTTATTAAAAAAACCCTATTATTCACTTTAAAATCTCATGTTGGATAATGCTATTTAAGGTTTTGAATTTCTTTTTTCAGTCTACCCAAGCTCCTTGAGAACATTGTGAAGAAAATCCCCATAAGCTGTTTTTCAAGGCTGAGCAGAAGTTCATTAAATTAAAATGCTCTGTTCGAATATCCAGCCCCTCAGACCCTGCTAAACATAGCATCTTTTTGGCAGCATCCCAATCCAAACTGCCAGACCCAAGTATAATGGCTATATTAAATAACTAGTGTACAAAAAAAGTCTAAAGAAGAATCACTATGTAAATTGCTTGAACAAAGAAAGAATTTTGCTTCCATTCCAGTTCAGCTTTCTGTGATGTTATTTTGGGGGTCGTTGTGCTCTTTTGTGGGGGCTTTGTTGTAGATCTGTGGAATGGCTGAGGAATTGTGGATTGAGAGACAGACCAGAACATACTAGAGAACCAAAGCACAGTTTGCTGCATCATTATGGTCATGTGAGACACAAATTTTATCCTCTTTTCAAGGCCATTTTTTTGCTGACTGCTATTTCGGGAGCAAATTCTGCTCATCACAAAGAGAGCCTGCAGAATGGATTGCTTAATAGATTAAGCTTTACTATAAAGAAAATGTAACATTTCTTCCCTGACTGCTGGGATCACATCCAAAGAAAAATATGAATAGATTTTGTGAAAGGATTTTCTCCTGCAAGCACGCAGGAAACTCATGGCTTTGTCTTCTTTACATTGCTGCCCAAGGTAGTTACTTGAACTGTTGACTTTAGACTTTGGGTAAATGAGAGATTGTCGAGTTGGGTCAAAAGAAAAGTAATACTTCTGTTTCAGAGAGAAATTATATGTTTTGATTGTTTTACCTAAATCAATTCTGCTGTGTGCCATTTCAGAGCTGTGTTAGATACTTGTTTGTCTCCTTAGCTCTGGTGCATTATACTGTAACTCCACTGTCTTTTTCTAAATCAGAGATATGGTCTAAAAGGTGTTTGTTGCCACACCACAGTTTGCTGCCCCATCAGTTGTGCTTGTACAACTCTTCATGGCCATGCTGAAAATCAGATTGGTTCTGCAGCTAGTAAATAGGTGAGAAAGTGTCCAGTAGGTTGACTGGAAGTGACCTGCTGGGTATTGGTTTCGATGGAAAGACCACAAGAAATAGAAAATATGTCACTCCTCTTGATACCAGGGGACATGTGCAAACACGTGGGTCTTCCCCATTTGAACTGGTCTGGTTTCTGAGTGCAGTTATGGCTCGTTTCGACTGATTAAAAGATCTCTGAGATTTAGTGTGTTTTTATGTGAAGATATTTGTACAAAGCAGTCCATCTTTCCTTGTCACATTGAACTGAGCTTTGTATCTTGCTGTGACAAGCTTCTTTAGTTCTTGTTTTGATTTTTCACTTTCATTCAGCATTAGTGATTTTCAGTAACCTTTTGTAAAAATGTAAATATTAGAATTTCATGAAATATCCTAAAACTGGATTGTCACTTGTCTGAAACTTGGCAAAAATCATCATTCTACTCTATTCACTTATTCTATGGTTATTTCATTCGTTGTCTTTGTCATATCTGGCTAGGAGCTCTTGCTAACTGAGCACCCTGACCTTTCCTGATTTACTCTTTCCCAGAGAATAGTTCCCTCTTTTCACTTCCCTTGCCCATTTCTTGGATATGACCTGCAAAGCCTCTCTGTAGGTTCCCACTCTGTAAGTGGAAAAACATATTTTGATTGAATGGACATGATTATGAAAGGATCCAGGTAAATTTGACTGATTTACTTATTATTTAGCAATGTCAAGTCTTTTTTATCTGATTTTATCAGCAATAACATATTTGCATTTGGAACACTGTTTAAAGTGTTGGTTTATGCTAAGAACAGAACAAACCATGGGGCTGCCCTCCCTCAGATCTCAGAGATTTATTTATTTTGAGATTGCTTTTAATAATTTTTAAATCCATTTACTAATTGCTTTGGGTGTTGGACCATTGCTAGTTCTTAGTCAGAATGCTATGAAGTGGTATTTCTCATATCTTATGGAAGTGCAAGCATATCCACATAGCTGCTGTTGCTAAAGAAAGACTGTGAATTGTTTAAAAATTTTTCATAAAACTGTTTTGACTTCCAGTATTTATATTCCAGTGATTCACTTTTTCAGTAGTTTAACCTCTTAAACTGCTACTTTGTGTCTCATACATCCTCTATTTATCCTGTTCTGTACTTGACCTTTTGTATATTGGCATGAATAAGTATTTTTTTCCAACCTCTTAAAATTATCCCAGTGTTCAGGGACTTGCTCAAATATCAACTTGACAACTTAATATGTATTTTTACTTTCCCTTGGAATAAAAAGCTGGGAATCTTCTCAGCCAGTTCTTCTGGAACTCTTTGGTGGGAGCCTGTACAGGCTGCCGTTCGACAAAACCACAGAATAGCTGGGTTTGCAGGGGACCTCTGGGCCATCTGCTCCAACCCCACCCCTCAGGGCAGGGTCACCTAGAGCAGGTTGCCCAGGACTGTGTCCAGTCAGGTTTTAAAGATCTCTAAGCCTGGACTCCAGCTGTGGGGTCTCATGAGTACTAAGCAGAGGGGAAGGATCACCTTCCACCCCTTTTTCTAATGCAACCCAGGATAACATCTCCACAAAGATCTGCTGCTGCCCTTGCTCGACTTATTGCCCACTCCCAGGTCCTTCTCTGCAAAGCTGCTCTCCACATGCGAGACTTTTCACTTCACTTCATTAAACCTCAGGGGATTTCTATTTGGCTATTTCTCCAGCCCGTTGAGGTTCCTCTGAATAGCAGTGCAATCATCTAGAGTATGGGTTGCTTTGTCTGGTTTTGCATAATCCACAAATGTGCTAAGGATGCCTTGAGGCCCACCATCAAGGTCTTTAATGAAGACCTCAGTATCCACACCTGAGGGACTGATATCAATATTATTATTTTTTCCCACTCTTCCCTAAGACATGTTTCTCAACATTTTGTTTAGCTTCTGTTGAATTGGGAAGTCGAATCACAAACAGTTGTATTAAGTGATCTGGCATAAAGGAAAGGGTGACATAGAGAGCTCTGCCTCTTGCTGAGAACACAACTGTGGAGTGAAGAGGGGAAGACACTCAGTTGGTCTCTGGCCCATACGTAGCCAGAGGTCTAAAACAGCCCGGAAGCCACAGTATGGTAGAACCAGATGTTTCCCAGCTCAGGCATTGAAAGCTCCAGGCAACCTGTGACACTGGCCTTGCAAATCTGGTATAAGAAACACATCACAGTTATTATACAGTCAGGAGGGAGTTAATCTATATTTGGACAACATAGGGCCACAGAAACAGCCTGGGGGAACTCTGGAAATTATTGTTGCCCGTGTTCATCCACATAATCTAAGGTTCTTATATATCTCTGGGTAGTGGACAGAATGATTTTGAAATAATATTCTGCAAAACTTCAGAGACAGTAGCTATGTCTTGTAAGGAGCTTTTCAGTCTCATCTTAACACACACAATTTCTTTTTGTATCTATGGTGTTTGTTTTGCGGCATGCATCTGAAAATTAATTACTGTTTAGAACTAATTCATTTACTTTCAAACACAGCTCCTAAAAAAAAGGAAAAGAAAAAAACCTTCCTGGTAAACATTCAGTGTTAAAATGAACTGTTTTCAGTGTGTCCTTTCGGTAAATTGTTTTTCCTTTCTCTAAGGGATTTTCCTTCAATGAAATCATTTAACAGATATTTTCTTTCACAAAAGGAATATGAAAGGCCCCAGGATCCTAGTATGTAAACTATCCTCTAGCATTTAGAAAATGCAGTTTTGATGCCATAACCAAATCCCTATCAGAAAAGGAAGGAAAAATGTGAAGACTTGTGCTGAAGATGAGTACTGGTTGATATTTATGCTTTTAATATTAGGAAATAAGTACCCTCCAGAGTTTAACATTTTGGGTCAGACTTTCAAATCATAGTTCCAGGAAAGTCCCTACCTTGCTATGTTAGTATCCTGTATATTGGTCAAAATAATTCCAAGGAAACAACCTTAATCCTCTCTATCTTATTAGTATGGCTTTGTCCTCAACTCTCTCAGCACTTGGCTGTTGTTCCTTTTTCTATATTTTCACACTGGCCAGTTTGAAGGAGGGATGTTCTGCCCATACAGCACAGTTCATTATGTGCATTAGTTGTACTCAGACCTGCTACCTAATTTGCTGGTTCTTTTTGAAGGTTTTCTGTCATAGAATCTTGTACTTTAAGAGCGGAAATATGATTTGCTTTTCAGCTTTTGAGGTCTGCTCATTGAGAGAAATGTGGTAATGTGAAAGGGCAGTGAAGAACTCTATTGATTCTCATTAGTGATAAGAAAGTTCTGTGTTGAGGCTTTAGACAAAATCCCTGGTTGTCAAAATGGCTCTTTTATCCTAAAACCAGCTCCAGGTTGGAATCTTAATGAACATCCTGCTCTGCTTTTCCACTCCAAAATAAGAGAATGAAAACTCTCCACATGCATGAATACATTTAGGAGGCCAAGAAGCGGCCAACCTCCACATAATGTGTCAATGGGAAAGCAGTGTTAGATACCCCTACACCCGTCTCAAGGCTCAGACGTTGTCCTGGGAGTCTTTCTTAGAGGTGAGGAGGTCAAGGATGTACATTTTGGATGAATTTTTTTTTAAATCTCCTTCTGTAATCTGCCGTGGTAGGGAAAGCTCTCCATGCTACAGCATCTAGCTCAGTAAATGGCTTATGGTGAAGGGCATAGCTATAGCTCATTTTGTTCTTAATTTACCTGCCTAGTGCTGGAGGGAAAATATAACTTAATGTATAGGTGTTTTTTTTAAAATGTATTAGAGTGTAACTTAATACAGATATGGAGGAGAAGATAAGCAGTCATTGTAGGCAATACAATTTCTGTACTATTTAAACTTCTTTATGGTCTGTGCTAGCTGCTGATGGTAATAAAATTAGGCACTTTTTGAAGCTACAGGAACGTTTTCTGCCTGTCTGGCATGGTTTCACAATCTATATTTTCCAGCAGATTACATATAGCAAGTTGATTCTAAGTAATGCCTTAATTGCCATATGATAGCTAACAGAAATGCAATCTAAGAGCTGGCATGAGGGGTTGTGCCAGATTTTAGGTCATCTTGTGTTGAAATTCAGGCACTCATAAATAATTTAGCCCACCCAGTCATAGCAACATTTTTTAAAATAGGCTTCTAGTGCCAGCAAGAAGACCGTTATTATCAACAAATCTGATTCACATAACTCATGCCATAAACATTTCATCTTCTATTTCCTGTGACTGAAGTATCCTTATCATTTCTATCCATAAGTAAATGCCTGAGGATCCTTGTCACGTATGAAGGTGGCTAATATTTCATGAGAAGGTTGCTCCCCAGTAGATGAAGTCCCAGTCTGTGAAAGCCCTCTGCATGTCTTGGTGAAGTAAGAACCACTCTAGGAGTGTCTCATTGCTTTGAATAGCTGAAGGTCATTAACTGAGGTGCCTGTCTGCTTCTTGGATTTCATGTTTTGTGAAAGCTTTGCGCTCTGGTGGATTCCTCTGAATGGCCATGCCAGTCTTGTGAACGCCTTGATACAAGCTGGTCAACATCAAGGTCAGTTAGAAGAAAAGCTGTCTTTGAAAGGGGCTGAGTGACCCAGAATGAGGTTACTGACATGAGGGTGAATTGGAAATGAAAATTAAGAGTCAAATTGTGAGTTAACTGGTACAATGTGTTAATTGTCAGTATCTGTCACCATCAAGTGATCATGGACCTGTTAGAAGTATAGAATTAAAAAGCTTAATGTATTCTTTAGTGGAACAAAAGCTACTGAATTATGCAGCAGACTAAAATGTTCCTACTATAGGTGACTCAGCACTTCTATGTATTATTTAAAGAACCCTATGATATCAGTGTATCTACTGCTATGTAACTGCAATCTATACCGTCCCTTTTTACTGGAGTTTTCTTGCAGATCCCTAATTCTCACTGCAGTCACTGGAAACAGGCCTGCTAATGCACTTTTGCCGTACGCATTCATCTTTATCTATGTTTGTGGCTGCTTCTAGCAGTGTTTTAAATATATAGCAGAACTGATGTTGACTCTTCTAATTTTGGATAATGAAAGCTGGAAACATATTTGCATTTCTAATCTAAGAAGAGACATTTGAATAGCATCCAAGCTATATGTTAGTGGATTGCCTTGGCAGTCTGGAGCAGCATCAGAACGGGTGGTTAAGATACTCTAGTGCTCTGCACATGTGAAGGAAGAGCTGGAAGCAGCACCCTGCTAGTGTTTAGACCAGCTATTGGGTAGAGAACCCCATACCTGGACTCAGAATCTGGTCTTAATATTCCTATAGTTGGGGAAAAAAAAGAGTTATGGCTATTCTTCTGGTTTTAATGTAGAAAATAACTGAGCAGAAACCACATGTTGACATCAGCAAGAACTTCTTCAGCTTTGGAAGTGTCATACTGTTTAATGTTGCTTAAGCCTGGTAGCCTGAACGTTTAAAAACAGTATGAAGGGATTCCCTCTAAGGTGCATTTTCCATTATTCATGTGCTGCTAAGATATTTTCCTCAAATTATCACTATAAAATTTTTCTCATGAAGATAAATATTTCAAAATACTGCAGAGAATATCCAGCTTCAAAACAGAAATAGTTTGCCAGACTTAACACTGGAGACCATTGCACTGTGCTCTAACATTAGGGGATGCACAATAGTTCTTCTAAAAGAGGATTAAGCTTCAATAATCTTTTGGAGATATGTAATGGTGTGAAAAGAGATGGCAAGAGAACCATTTTATTATCTTACCTCTTGTTTTGAGCATGAACAAGAATTTCCAAATAACAGGGGCAGGGAAAACAGTAAAATCCCTCCATCCTCCCCTCCCACTTTTTTTCTTTTTTTTTTTTAAAGTAGTGTTGATGTTCATTTTCCTGCTCTTCCATGTCTCATTTTTAGGGTCACTTTTCAATTTGCCCAAAAATGAGGGAAAAAAATTGCCTGGGTATTTCTGTAGTGACTGTGGAGACTGCCACCTCCTGACTACTGAAAAGAATTGCTGGGTAGGAGTCAGGTTTGAATAGTGAGTCAGAATAGAAAATTCTTGCATTTTTCAGCTATCTGGTCACACATAGCAGTTCTTATCAGTGATATCTACTACTAGGATCAAGATATAAGCTAGGGGCTAACCTGGGCCATACCATGAGCAGGGATTATTAAAGTCACTGGAACTCTCTGTCTGCACAGGTCAAGGATTGGCTGATAAAGATGTGAATATCTTGTTGCCAATCTACCATCAGAAAAAGGCTGAAAACTCATTCTCTGAATTATTCTGTGTTAACCCTGTGCAGGAGTCTCAAAGGGTCTCTGTTTCAGCCTTTCTAAATATGAAAGCACAAGACATAAGAACTGCTTGTATTCACACTCCTTTAGACTCAACACGAAGAAACTTGAGGGATAAAAAATACAGAAAATAAACGACCTGAGAGTGCTGAGGAGCTTTTAAATCTCCTAGGTCCTCAAAATTCTGCAACTAGAATGTATTTTGTCCTTTAAGAAATAATGTCAATTAAGAAGGTAACACTAAGAAAAAGACAGGTGCCAAATGCTGTTATGACATACACAAGCACTACAAGGTTTGCTCAAATTAATAGAAATGTACCACTGAAATGTGGTTGGAGCAGTAGTGCCTGAGAGAGAAAAAAATGGAAAGATCTCAGCATCAAATGCATAGACCTCACACCTACCTGGACTAAATGTTAGGTTTCTGTGTAAAGGACAACCGACTTGGTTTTGTTAGTGAGAGAAGCCTTTTGGCTTCATTGTATTACACCAGCAGCATCCCTCTGGATGTGCTTTTCTATGGACAGTGATGGTGAGGGTGGGGAGCAGAGGTACAGTTTGAATCTCAGAGGCAGATGGAGACCGCTACCTTGCACAGGAGATGCTGTCACAGAGATGCTGCTGCTTGCCTAAATATGCGGTCATGTGATTATATTCCAAAGACGGGGAATTACATCATATCCTCTATTTTAGGCGCTGAGTCAATACTCTTATCTACCAATACTCTCATATACCAATTCTGCCTCAAAACTGAACATGCTGCTAACTCACAGAATGTCCTCTTAGTCTCACCTGCCCTTGCTTTGCTTTTCCAGCCCCACAAGACTTTGTGAGCAACCAGCCCAGGGTGACTTTCTGCCTTAGCCAGACTGAGTCTGCAGCTGCAGCTTTCATCTGCCTTTCTGAATTCAGTGCTATATTGTAGGTGCAAAAACCCTTTTTGGCTGGTTTAAAGTCTGAATTTAGAATAGAGAGGGTTTTTTGGGGGGTTTAAGGGCTTGATAGGCCTTTCATTTCTTACACAGTGTGTAGCCCCTAAAAGACTATATGTTAAGAAAAGCGATGATCTGCTAAAGAATCAACACATTTGATAGCTGTATCTAAGAATAGTAGTCCAGTGGTTATGGACCATTCCTGAAAATCTGACTGTGACTCTGAGAGGCATGAAGGACTTTTTAAAATCTGGCCCTGTGCAGATAAATGCACTGAATACACAGCAACATTGAGGAAATGCTCAGTTCACAAAAGCTCTTGAGGCCAAAGGAGCATTGGACTGGAAAGGACATTGTGAGATACTGAGTCCTGCTCCTTGCTATTTTAGCCTGCTGCCTTATAAATCCTGATCATAAACAGATCTTGCTTCAGCTTAAATGTAGCTAAGCGGTAGCATTGCCCCTAATAAAAGTAGTTCTAGTCCCCTGGGGGTTTGCAACCTTTTTCTAATACTTAGGCTAAATTTTTTTTAATGGCTGGTGTCTATCCATTTGTTACTGAAGCAGCACTGTCCTTTAGTTTAAATAGCTTTTAGCCTTTGCTCTTTGTGCTGTGGTGAGTTTACAGAAAGCAGTGAGAATCCCTGCAACCTCTCTTCCCTTAGGCTAAGCAAGCCAGCCTGTTTCGTTCTCATTTCAGAAGATAAATTCCTCATTGCCTGGATTATTGTAGTCTTGTTACAGACTGAATGATCTTCCTTGCATGCGGGTGTCTAGGGCTGCAAATTGTATTCCAGGCAGCCTCACTGGGGCCTTGTTCTCTAAAAATGCCTCACGAGGGACATCGCAAATCGCATGACTTCTCCAGCTGTGGTTGGCCAGTGAACCCCACATTTTCTTTACTTTTTTTCATCTTTAGTGAGGGATTCCTAATTTATAATAGATTTTTTTTTTTCTTTACTCTAAGGGTATGGCTTTATCTCACCTATAGATGTGTACATATTTGTCTTGTCGAAGCACAGGGACCTTACTGCCCAGTCAGTCGAGGAAGTAGCACGGCCAGCCCCTCCAAGACACTGACTCTCATTCTAACTGATGTTGAAAGTGCCCATCTTTCCCTGTTGAATATAAAAGAAACATGGGTGTTTCATGTTCCTAAATTAAATTATTTGGTTAGACAGGATGAATATGGTCAAAGGACCTCATTTAGTATGGTGTACTGCAAATATCATCCTCTTCCTGTGACTCAGGGGCATCCCCTCTCGGATACTTTCCACTTCCCATCATGGCTGCAGAATTGCTACAATGGATAGAGGACAAGTGGCTGCAGTTGGACCATTGATGACAGAAGGGCCTTCGGTTGTTTTCACTGACATAATAGTGCATCCTTAGTCCTAGAGCTCTTTATAACCTTTTTCCTAATTTGCAGTGCATAATCCTGTGTCCTTGATTTCAATGCCTTTCTGCATTTCATGTCCTTGAATTCCTTCTGTCCAGTTAAATAGTCCTCTTAATTCCCCTGGTTTCTGTTGGTCAATTAAACAGTCCTCTTAATTCCGTCGGTCAGTTAGATATTCTGCTATCTAATCCAAAGTTAAAGCTACACAAGCAAATATGACATTGCCTTGTAATTCTAAGATCTCTCCTAAAAGAACTTTTTTTTTTATGTGTATTTTCTTCCTTAATGAGAACTATTGGAGAGTGTCTGTGAATTTTAGTGAGTTGTTCTTTCCTCAGTTTGGCTACATCCCATTTATAACTGCATGTACCTTCACCCTGAACAGATCCATCATATGGTGCCTTCATAGCAGCTAGGACAATTTCCTGTAATGGTCCTCCATGGTCCATGTGCAAAGCATCTTCAGTGTTTATTCTGACAAAATTATTAACCAATAAGGAAGAAAAGATAGAAAATTTTGTTCTGTTACTATTCGAATAATACCTTTTTCCCTGACTAGTGGACCAGTTTGTTTTGACTTAACTGGTACCCCGCATTTCTATTTGCTACCACATGGGAGAATTATGGAAGAAAACACTTTTGGAATGGAAGCTGTTCCTCCAGGCTGTTCATGTCACTATGGGATGAACAATTTCTCAGCTCTTCTTTGGAGCTTATAAATAAAGCCTAGATAAAGTTGTATTTCTAACTCTATGGGGAAGGAAAGAGATATAAAACTTATATTTCTTAATTAGATCTCAATCATCTTGCTGTATGACTTTCAACTAGTTTAAACTAATTACATTGAAATTATCAAGTAGGGAACAGCGAAAGAACTTAGAAAATTTGGGATTCATTCATTTTATTAGATTTATAGTGCCATCAGAGGAGAGACGAAAAAATAAAGAGTATCTCACTGTACTTTTTCTTACATAAGTCCTGATTAAGCCCCTTCCCGAGGCAGGTATATCTCACCTAATAAGCCAAAGACATGGGGATTAATTTTGGCTCTCTATTCCAGCTCCATTTGATTTAACTGTTTGTTCACTGAGAAAGAAAATAATAAAACTTTACTGCCATTCTGAAGGGCTTTTAGTTCTTTTGTAGGAGTGTGTGCATTTCAAGTACACAGGAACTTACACAGAATACAAGTGGTGATTTAAATAGGGTTGTGGGAATAGTGCTGGGAAAGACTGAACAAATAAAATGGAACTAGTTCATTCATCATTTTAATAGCATTTAGCTTGCCTCATAAAGGAAGTGGCAGCTTTTATTGCTCATACAAGGACTTATGCTACCATTAAAGAATGATGCTTCAGCTACTTCTGCTCTGAACTGCAGAATGTGAAAACTCCCAGTGGACTGAATCTATTTACTACTTAGTATCTAAATGCTAACTAATAAAGCAAAGTGGAAGGCAGTGTTTGGAACAAGAGTTGCAATATTTAAAATTTAAAGGCAGGAAGAAAAATAATCTTTTAAATAAAAGTATTTTGCTCAGCGTGTTGAGGAGCTAGGTGTTTCAGTGTTCAAGTCTGCTGACTTCTATGGATTCATGTTGCTTTAAAACCCAAATGCTTAATAGGATCAATGCCTCAACAAAACATGAACTCCTACTCTAAAAGGCTTAGCTGGTGAGACTCTCAGGCACTGTGGAAATATCTTTGTGGATATACGCCTAACTCTTCCTAAGCCTACCACTGATTTTCACTTAGTCTTTGTATCCAAAGTTTTCAGCAAAGATGTTGCGTCACTGAGAAACCCCATTGACTCCGGATGCATGGTACAAAAATAAAGGATGGGATAAAGAAAGGTGAAATCCCCATGTCTGGCCAAAAATATAATTTCAGAAGTGTTCCCTCCAGAGAACTGCAGTGTAGAGAACTCCTGTGGACTTCCACCCTATGACACGGGAGCCCTGGGCCATGATGTATTCTGTGGCCCATTTTTGCACAAAAGCACTGCAGTGTCTCAGGGAACTGTTGTTCATTCATGGCAGATGGTGCAGAGAAGTCAGACAAGCAGCTGAATGACAAATCCCTGGACAATTTGGTGCCATTTTAACGCAGAAAGTTGAACTTGGTTTGTAGTTACAAACGGAACATCTCTCAGTTCTTTCCTGAAAGAAAAGTTGCCCTTATAAATTTGATCTTTTCTGAGAGAAAAAGAAAAAAAGGAAAGGAATTCAATAATCTCATTTTGGAGATCAAGTATATAACTGGATATTTTTCCACTGAAAAAGTGTTGAAACAGAACTTTCCTTCCAGCTCTAGAGACTGCTTTCCCCTTTCTGTTAAGCCCTCTGTTAAGTAGTTATCTGCTTTTACAGATAGCAGCTGTGGTTTTCTGTCTGCTCTTGACTTTCTAAAATAATAACGGAACCTTTTTTCTGTCTTTAATAGGCAAACTCTCTTCAGGCTTTACTGATGCTGTTTGCTGGTGTGTTTTCCATCTGTGAATAGCTAGGGGAGCACATACCTGACTTCAGAACCCCTGTGCCACAAGTCCATGTGCTTTTTGCTCAGCCTGACATCCTCATTTAAGACTTGCAGCATCTTCTTTTGCATCTATTTCCCATGTGGTGCAGAGCATCTGTGGAAAGAAGTTCTTCCTGTTGTCCATGTCAGGATGTGTCACTGACAGAGTTTCTATTTTTAATGATATTTTTAATTATATTTTTAATTATATTTTTAATTATATTCCAGCAGGCAATTTTCCAATGGCAAATGACTTTTTTGTGTGTGAAGATGGTCAAGGTATAGTGGTCACTGGGCCACATGCTGGGAGATTGTGGTGCATCTACTTGCTGCTATGGTATTTTTCTTCTGTCCTGCTCCTCTAAGGAGCATCTGCAGTTCCAGGTGCTAGGCAGGTAGGTCCTGTGTGAGGAAATGTTTCCTCTTGTTTTATTTTAAATCTGTCATTTACTGCTGTTGTTTGCTATCCTCTGGCTCTGCATTAGCTGGGATGACAAAGCTCGTGACTTGTGGTGTGTCTTTGCCGTGATCCTCCTTCCTACCATTTTGTCTATAGTTATACTATATGCTATCCATGTAGCTGCTCTTTGCATTGGAATTTGCTTCATACTTTTCTCATCCTGTTGCTGCTCTTTGCTTTTTTTTTTCTGTTTCTCCTCTATCTATTCTGAGACAGAGAAACCTAAACTGTGTGCCAGTTGAGTTGTGAATGCTATAATGACATATATATGACATAGTGATGTTTTCTATTCTGTTCTTTAATCCTTTATAATACATAAATTGATATTTCTATTGAAGTCTCTATTGTACCTCAGGACCTCAATAATATTTCTGAGTCTGTCACTCCATGTGAAACTCGAACTGGGTTTCTAACATGTTCTCAGTCACTTTGCTCTGAAATCCTGCAGCTCACCACAGTCCCTTCTAACCCTTACAGCTCTGAGTTGCTCACTGCCATCGCAGAGTGTTGTCAACATGCTAGTTACATGCATTTTAAAGGTAATTTCTGAATATGCTGACCTGCACAGGCCTGAGATCAAATCTATCCCTGGCCTTTCGCCATTGAAAAGATGGATCATTTAAACCTACTTTTCATTTCCCTCTTTTTTTTTTTTAACTTTACTTAACAGCAGAAGAATAATTTATTGCCGCTGTCCTCAGTCACACCATAATTAAAATTTAATCTGTGATCTTTTCTGTGCCTTCTGTATGTGAAACATATGTTTAAGGGTACAGGAGATTATCTTCCAGTTCACATGTTCTGGAGCAGGCATTTAGAAATAAATATGAGCAAATCAATCTGGAGATAACCATTTTGTTTAAACATTCAAAACATTCTTAAAAAATAAATATATCTATTTTCTTTTTTTCCTTAAGAAAAGTTTCATCTTGATCAGTCAAAGCAAACTTGGAAAGCAAAGGCTGTGATCCTGGTCTTGATTTCACCACTTTCATCAGCTTGGTATTCCATTCTGATTATATGTACTGCCAACTAGAAGGCTTTAATTTTCATGTTTTTTTTAGGGTTTTGTTGGAGAAGAAGTGAGAATAATTGGCTGTAACAATGGACTGTTCATGCCTGCAAAGTAAAATGAACACGTTCACGGACTCACTTCCTTCTGCTGCTGGGACAGACTGAAGTTTTATGCAAACTGATTTGCAGTGGAAGCTTATCTCTAGATTTTTACTGTGAGAGAAAAAGTAAATAAGCCTAAGCAATTAGAGTAATGCTCGTGCAGGTGTAAAGGGCCTGCACAAAGCTCTGTTTACTCTTGTCTTCAAACCCTGTAATCATCATTGTTAGCTTAAGTTGCACATGAGGCTTTTGTGTGTTGTGTTTCCCACATGGAACATTTGAGTGTTTCTGTTTCACCATAGAAAGTCTCAGCTCTAAAGGTGTATATGGTACCAAAATAGCTGTGAGTATCTTTTCAGTCCTTGATGAAATGAACCTCTTTAGTAATGGGCAAGCTGTAGACTCTCCAAGGTCATTTGAGGTTTCTACCACTGCTTAGTAACACATTAAAAAAAAAAAAAAAGCCCAATTTTTTTAATTCTACAAACAATAGATAAGGATGGCAACTGTTAGATGATGGGAATCAAAGACTTATGAAAAAATTCAGCTCTGCTGTGGTAATTATCTGCACATCTAATGAAATGAAAACCCCCACGGAAATCAATATACCACTGGGATGGACTGTTCTGTAATTTAATGTTTTGTATAATTTTTTTTTCTCCACTAATGGAATCTCCTTTCATTTGCTTGCCCTGCTACTACATTAAACTGAAGCAGTTAAACTGTGCTATAAGAATCCTCAAAAAAAGCTTTGTTAATATTACTGAAATTCATAATAACAGCTTTTTTCTTCTCTTGTGTGCATCCTAAAATATCCATGCACAAAGTGAACAATTCATCTATTTACGTTCATATTAGTGGTGGCCTCAGGGGATAATTGCAGGCAAAAACTAATATTTTCTGCAGCCAAGTTCTTGCTTTAAGGGTAGAAAACTCACAAGGCTGTTTAACTGATGCATCTGTTCTCTGGGTAACTTCAATAAAAGACCTTTTTCAGCCCATTTATTACGAAAAGCTTCAAGTATAAGCAAATATTTGAGCTATGTGTATTTTATTTTTGGGTGAAGGATGTGTACAATTCACCTAGTCATAGATTTTAGAGTTTAAAGGCAGTATTATATCGGCTAATATAATCTCATCTATAAGTCAGTTCACTGAGTTCTGTTCTTGCACTAAGACCAGTAATATATGGTGGTGGCGAAACACATTTAATGTATGTAAGTTTGCCTATATTGCCAAATAACTCTTGTTTTCTGTTTTGTTATTGTTGTTTATTTTCTCCCAGGACATGAATGATCTCAGACACAGGACTTAAAGGCAGCTGAAAATGAGGGATATTTGCCATTTCTTCCCCCATCCATTACCAAATTCTGCCTCCAACTCTTTTATTACCTAATCTTTCATCAATTTTATACATCTATGAATTTCTCTACATATCTATTTTTCTCCTGGTGGCTTCTCTTCCCAAGCTGACACTTTTTTTTTGTCATCCAGGCAGCATATTACCGGGAAGAGAGATGATAACACTGTTAACAGAAGGACATGGAGAAAAAAGGGAGGGCAGCCACCATCAAGCTGGTCTTCTCCAAGGCTCTTTGGGACCTGGAGGAGAGTCTGATGTCCAGGTGGCAGAACCGTCCGAAGCTTCTCTATACGGTAGGCAAAACCAAAATGTTATGATAGTAGCAGAGTGAATTCCTAACAAGGAGAAGGAGCGAAAAGGGCTGGGGAGGCAAACAGAAAGGGATTGCTAGCCTTTTGGAGGCGTCTACATGAAAGATTGGGATTCTGAGCCTCCGACTGAGAGATATGGAGAAACTTCATTAGGTTTTGGGAGGAATTCCACATGATGGACAGGTTTCAAGCTTCGAGCTTTTTCTAGGCCGCATGACTCGAGGCTTACCAATCTTGAAGCCGGTGGTCAGAAAGTCCCTACTAATTTTCAAGAACGAAAACAAAGCACCGCTGTGATCCAGCTGAATGTAATGAGATGTATGGGATATTTGAGGGAGGGGAACTCTGGTTTTGCAGTGAAGTGGCTGGCTCTACATTCAGGCCGAGTATTACTCGAATCAGCCAATACTTCCTTGAAGAGACATTTGCTATGAGGAATGAAATATGCTAGGTCCTGGCCTAGGTCACGGATCTTTTTGGTAGGGCATTAGTTATTCTGTATGCAATGGACATGTATTTTATCAGTTACATATCGTGTTATCCTGAGAAGTGAAGTATAAGATTTACTTGTACTTTATTTTTGCTTTGCGATAAATGTATTTAAATCATCCTCTTTTCCATAATGCAAATGCAGGCAGGTTTTAGTTATAAGTCATCGTGTGGATACCTGACTGCTTACTCTTTTAAGTTATTTATCTTCGACACTTGATTAAAAAAAAAATCCAGAATGAAGTATTATGTCTGTCAACTAACTCCAGGGGAGAGATTGCATCCCAGAAACAAATCTGAGGATCAGGGACATAATAAATGCAGAAACTGTCCTTTTTTCTTCTCTAGACTTGTCATTATTCAATATGGCAAAGTGGATGTCTGAGTTTCAGATACCTAAAATTAAGTGATTGCTGCAAGTGTGTGGCCAGTGCCACTTATGTGTAACCAGTGATCTACTTGAGACAGGATTGAGGGTTTTGTATATATCGTCTTTAACTGAGGCTCACGTGCAGTATTTGGTAGCTGAAAATTACTCAGTAAATGGTAATATGTTCTTCAAGAGCTGGAAGGTGGAAAACGGGATGCGGGGAAAGGTGGAAGATGCCTAAGAGAAATGTGCTTGAAGTCCAAGGAGGCAACAGGATAGCCAGGCATGGGAGTGAGACTGCAGTTCTTCAGATGCAACTGAGCAATTTGCCACTCAGCACCCACACTTTGAAACATTAAGGAGCACTTTGAAAATTAACATCAGGAGGGCATTTGGTGACCACAATTTAAAGGAAAGCTACTGCTGAAGTCACATGTGAGATAGTCTGAGACTGGGTTTAACTGAAATAATGCTAAAATCCCCATGAAGCACAAATTAATTGGAAAGAGCTTAATTGGGGTCACCATTTTATTAGGATATCTCTCAGGGAGATATCCTTTAACCTGATGAGGAAGGATGGCAGTGTCTGCTGATTAACTGGGAGAATGTCAGCATATGTGGAACTTACTGGGGAAGGTCTCGATGAGTTTTAAAGTGTGTTCAAGACTTTCCTAGCTCAGAGGAGGAGGTCTGGTTCTGTGCTGCCACTGTCAGGAGGAGTTTTATTTAGGAAGGGATATCATCCATGCTGTTTTGTATACAAACTCTTCCTTTTACCAGTAGATTCCCCAACTGTGCTATTATAAGGGAATTATATATTTTTTAAAAAGTGGAGCCATCTGTCTTCCTACAATAAATATAATTAGAGTTAGCTATAGGGTATCTTAGCAGAGAGAAGAAAGGCAATCCTACTGTCATTGGACCCTGCAGACAAGAGTGACAGATGCTTGTGATATATTAACAGATATGTTCCTAGGCTTTCTACTCTGCCTGCCTCAGTCGGGTGCTAAAAAAGATTATTTCTACTCTGATCACTGCAGGCTTTCGTTATTGCCATGCTTAACTTTTCAGAATTTCTGAAACTCCAACTTGTATAAAATGTACGAAATGTTGCCTTCAAAGTTCCTATAATAAGCACTGTATCTAAGATATGCCTCCAATACTGTCTTGTACTCTCTTTTCACATTCCTTCCCTGTAAAACGAGCTATATATCTACTAAAATTCTTGGTATCCCAATTTAATTCAGAATTTCCTAGGCAGCATATGCTGTAATGAGTTACACCTTAACCTCCAATGATGCTGGCCTTTGGTGATCCTTAATTGCTTGTGTAGTCGCTTAGGTCAAGAGCTTTTACTTCATGTTTTAAAGCTCTCTCCTCTGCAATAATGCCCCGCTGAGAAGGTTTTGATTTAAGACCACCCTCTGTTTAATTTGTCTCCTGCTCAAATATTTGTACTGTTGAATTTTAATTCTTTGTACTGTACTCAGGGATTCAGGACAGGGAAATCTGAGTACAACAGTAATACAAATTATTGATATATCTGCTATCAAAGTTGCCAAACTTGCTAATCTCTATAATCACAATACTGATGTTTTCTAACAAATTGTCAGTAAACTTGTCTATTATGGCATTATACAGTATATATAAATAGTATACTGTGTAGTATTATGGTAAATAATCCTGTCTGCCTCAGCCAAGCTGTAGAGAAGTCAGCTACACAGTGATTAAGCACATTAAACCGGAAGTTATATATATAAAAAAAGAGCATTTTCCCTTCCCCTTGGTGCCTTTCATTTGTTGCAGGTGTTTGATTGTATTTCAGGAGCTCCAGTAGAAAATCTGTGAGAACAGGTTGTTCTCCAGAGTCACGTTTTAGTATAAAGACAGCAGTTTATAACACCATTCCACTCCTCTTTCATTTCTGCTGTCAGTTCCTGTTATTTCCTTCCGCTTCCCAATCTATAGCATTTTTCTCTTGTGGCATTAGATCTCCCACTGACAAACCATGGTTATGGAGGAAACCATTGCTGATTTCTCTCTGGTTATCACTTTCCGACAAAAGGCTGCTCCCTTTCAGACTGTCAAACTGAAGACTCCTTGGACTCAATCCCTCTTCCTGTACAGGTCATCTTTGCTACTGATACCCTGCTCTCTCCTGACCTAATCTGGGTGCAGAATTTCTGTGCTTTTGTACCCACGCTGTCCTCTAGTGTGCCCTAGGACCACAGTGTGTTCTGTTCTGTAAATGGTCCCCTACTCAGGCCACTTTTCCTGTGCAACTCACAGACTAGTCCCAGCTTTCTTCCACATAGATGGCTGTTCTTTATGAATGAAATACACAGCAAACATTTTGAAAACAGTGAGAATGGGAAAATAGTGTTTCTGGCTCTGTAAGAAGTGTGATGCAGCTCTTGTAAAGGGCTTTTCAAGCCTATGCAACCTATATAGTTAGAAAAAAACTCCTAATTCTACCTTTTCCCAAACAATTCTTCCATGCAACAGCTGTATGCCAATAGGAGCATTTCATATTTCATAGGGAGAGGTCTGTGTTTTGAATGCAAAATCCTGGATCTCATAAAAGGGAAATATTAATTGGATTACAGAATCCCTTTCAGTAGGGACAAAGTGCAGTTAAGCATTGACTTTGGTACCTTTAGTACCTTTTTTTTCTTTTTTTTGGCAAAAATTAAATTTCTTGATGCAAGGCTATACTCAAAATTGGTAACTATTACAGTTGTACTATGAAGCCTACATTATTTCACCTTAACTTGTCCCCGTTCCTCTTCAGGCACATAGCTGTACTTGTTCAATAGAGTCAGGAATCTTGTTCTGGGTTACTCTCTCCTAATGACTTCATGAGCAAGAAATTCCCATTGCACTTTGAATATCCACTGTTGACACCTTATGACCTTGTCACACATTAAGACTTAACAGTTTTCTTCAAAACCTCACTGGCTGCTAGAAAACTGAGCTCGCTGCAGTGCATTTGGCAGGAAGAGTCTTGAAAGCAAAGATGAGAGCAGGTGGAAAGGCCCAGAAACCTGGTAAGTGGAGTTTTGTAGAGATAACCCTCCTCTGAGACTTTCTTCAGCTGCTAAGTCCTTAGGATAGGGTCTAAGTATTAAGTGGTCATCAGATTTTGATTTACAGACCCACAGGCTTTAATCTACATGGAAACCCTTTAGGCTGTGCAAAGCCCTTGCTCGCTTCAGATTAAATCTGAGCTCACCTTCACAAGGAATCAAAGCTTTTATAATCCTTGGGACCTAATAAAATAGCTGTTTTGTTTTAAAAAAGCCCTATTGGAATGATATCAACAGCTAAGCCAGGAAAGAGCAAAACATCAGAATTCTTTTTACCCTGGCAAACATAGAACGATATTTAGGAATGTACTCATGCAATCAATTGCATAGGATCCTATCCTCTCACCCCAGCAGGCTACTAGTTACCGATATTGAGCTCAAGAATCATGCCCAGAATATGCATAATATGAGACAATATATGTTTAAAAACAAAACAAAACAAAGTCTCCTGTTTGGGAGATATTCAAAACCGGCCTGGATGTGATCCTGTGCAACATGTTCTCAGTGACCCTGCTTGAGCAGAGGAGGTTGAACTAGATCATCTCATCAGCGCAAGAGATCTACTCAAAGGGTATTTAAGCCATTGATCTTAGAAACACGTTTTAAGATGATGCAATCAGGATTTACAGATATTTCTTCCTCTTTGACTAAAGAGGAGTCTATGGACTAGCTGAGATCATTTACTTAACTAATTTCTGATAGCTAAAATTGGGTGACAAGAAGCACACCCTTTGTCTGAAGCTCTAACTAGTACTTGTGGCTTCACTGCATTAACTTTGTTGAAAATCTAGCTGTAAGTAGTAAAAGCCTCAAGGAAGGCTCTTGTGAAGCAAAAATATCCTGAAGCCTTCTAGGCTTACTGCCCATCACACTTCTATTTTTTTATGTAATGGCATATTAGATTTCCCCCTGTCTTCTAGAAATTCCCCATGGTTCTCAGGATTATTAGTAATATATTTTGAAATCTCAAATAATTGTTTGATGTGATAGTTTCAAAAGCAAAAGTGAGTTTATTGAGAGTTGCTGAGTGAAAACCATCAATTTTTAGTCTGTTTAAGATCATCCTCATTTACTGTGAAAATACAAAATATTTTGTCACAATATGAATATATATAATTATATTAACTTTAGATGTGTCATTATACCTAACTTCTTCCAAAATCTTTCCTTGTGTCTTTTTACTTCCTTTTTCTCTTATCTGTATTTTAAGGCTTGTAATTGGAACTCACCTACTGTCTGTTCTTCCTGTCACTTGCTACTCAACCAGTTTACATTTCATACAGCAATTTTTACTTCTCCTAAGTGTTTTTTTTTATCACAGCTTTCTTCACTTTAATTCCTACATGTGAGATTTTTTTAACAAAACAATTTTAATGTTGATTGGTAAATGTTTAAAATCCTTTCTCCCAGCTGGTTTTGTGCAAAAAAATTATCAATTTTGTGACATTCACTCTTTTTTTTTTTAAATTTTAAATATATATATCACAGATTTATATTTTATTTTATGGACATTTATAAAATGTAATAAATTCATGATCTCTTGCCCTTAAGCTACTACTCACTTTAGTTCAAAGATCATCCCTGTATTTATCATAATAATGGTGAAGAGAAAATCGCTTCATGTTTAATGCAACATTTTTTAAATTAGGAAATTGGCATCTATAATTTTTTTAATGACTTTTAAAGAGTTCACTTCTGGCTGTAAGTGACCATTAACATAGGTCATTTAAAGCTAAAGATGGCAGCATCTTCTCTGTTCCTTGCATGCTACCAATAGCTCACCTTGCTCCATTGCAGTATATCGGTCTGCAGCAGACACATCAGAATGTGATCCTCAGCTTCTGTGTTCTGTCAGTAAGTCAGAATATTCCAGACTACTTATTTTAGAGTTGCCAAGGGCACTAGAGTGCCATTCGCAAGCTCTGCAGTTAATTTAATCTATCCTAAGGAGACTGACTTAGAGATTCTGGTCACGCAAGTCTTTTCCATGAGTTTCAAAAGTAGTGTCTGGCATCGATGGACATGCATTGCATGAAAATTTCCAAATCTTTTAGCGTACTGCTAGATTCCCAGAGTTGGTATATGGACAGCTGGAGAATCTCGTCATGTCCCTTGGCAACTGGATAAGTTTATCCTTGACACTTTCATTTTCTGGCAAGTGAGTATACTGTGTTTCTGCCTTTCAGTCTCTTTTTTTGGTTTGATTTCTCACAGGTAAAGCTCACCACTTCCACAGACCATAATCTACTGCTTTCTTAGAGGAAGTATAGCCAAACCATACAAATGGATCAGTGCTGCATAGAAATAAAGTCTGCCACCTAAAGCAATGTGCTGAGCTAGCAATTCTTTCCATAAGTATCCTACTTTTTCTCCTGTTTATGTGATAGGAAGGGTTTCTGACTAAGAAATCTTTTCATTGCATCCTCTTCAGGTGGGATCCCTTCTTCTGGAGCCAGCAAAGCTCCCCTGGAAGTTGGCATTAGATCCTGTGGGGAAATGGCTGGTGATTATCTTTACTCTGATTTCAGCACATTTATTAGTATTAAATCAAATTAAAGAAGGGTATATGTAGAAAAGTTGTTGCTAGTGGAAGAAGGTGGTAGATCCATGTTCCTTTACCGCTTCCAATAGGGGCTTCTGCCATGTATTTCCTCTCCTTGTGGGGTGTATTCCAGCTCTTCATTTATTATCTCTGGCTGTTTATTCATAAGACAAATTCCAGTGAGCTGGGCAATATAAAACTAGGCAAGATCACGTAGTGAAGATTTATCAAAGTCTCATTTCAACAAAAAGAAAAACGATTATGTTTGTCTCCATGGAGTAAAATGAGCCTTGTTCAAATGAATTTTCTCCCTAGGATGTTATATTTACTGTGCATTTGCATCACTGTAGCTGGAAACTCTGAGATGCAGATATGTTAAAATAACAGTACAAAAACTTATGGAGGAGCCAAACAGGTACTCAGGAGACATCTAACAGGGTGATAATTCCTTGGTCCCACTGAGAAGGAATGAGACAGCTGCTGTCCTTGGCTTAAAGCATTGTGGCAGGTCTGTAGGCATCTCTCCTGCCTCCAGAATATTCCCTCACTTTGCACTTACAGTCTAAGAAGAAATGCTCATCCAGAAAAGAAGGTGGAATATGCAGCAACATTCAGCCTGAGGAGAAAAAGTTCTGCTTTCTGTGACACCTAGTGATCTGTGCAAGGGTCCTGTCCTGCCTGCTGGCGAAAACATTATCCAAAGGAACGGGCTCATCTCCGGGCTGCATCCAGAGACTGAGGTATCACAACCTGGCGCCTGGCTCCATGGGCAATCTGTTTCCCCATCCACCCCTTCACATCAGCCCCATAAAGACAGATGACTCGGACTTTACATGTGGGAAATCTTAGTGCAGGTTGACATGGGTGTTTTTTGCACTCCCTACAGTTTCCCCCCTAGGCTATTTTGAGAGATTAACCAAAATGAATTCCTCATTCAGACACTTCTTGTTAATGCCTTGATTTGGGTACTGAATGACTGCACTCTGCTAGAAGGAATTAAATCTATCTTCACTTGATTGCTTGGACATCTCTCATAGCATTTAATCTGCTTTCCTTGTGTCTTGTATAGAAATTAAAGCCTTACTTTATTTGATGTTGTTTCTCTATATATGCAGGACATTCTTTTGTATCTATCTATATTCATGAGGACTTTGAAAGAAAAATTGCTAAAATACTTTAAAAAGTCGAAAACTTTTAAAAGAAGCCTTTATCAGCAAATTTGACACAAAAACAATGTGTTGTGCATTCTGTCTTCAGTTAGTCACAAAATAGAGAACTTAACATTTTGTAATAAAACAGTATCAGCCAGTATTACGTTGGAACAAACTTTATTGAGCTCACTACAGCCGGTACATAAAGACCCATTAAGTAAATTATGGTTTAAACCTTGGATTGAGAGGTTTAGGCTAATTTTATTAGAGGTTTTAATTCTTATTCTCTGCCTAGTAGTTGGGTAACTGGAAAAGAACTATTTATTAATTTAAAGCTAATGCAGTTGATGGATGTATGCTAATGCATTTTAGATTTAATAATCACATTTTCCTTAATTGAATTGTATTTGCTCAGACAGAGCATATAATTAAATCAAGTCTTTTCTAATCCTTCTCATGCCAGATTATACTATGGTACATTGGGGAAGAATAGTCAAACGTTCAAATCTAGTTAATTTTAGCACATTGAAAAAAATCCATAGTCACATTGTGCATTTTGAGGGAATTGTTTTCAGAAATAAAAGTGCAGTGATGCAATGTGATTGGAAATAAGACTAGGAAGGAAAGAGTTTAAGAAAATCCACTATACAGCAAGTTGTGAAATCCACACAACGCATAATCAGCAAGTTATTTCAGGGATCTTTATGAAGAAGGAGCAGGTAGTATTGTTGATGAATATTTTATACACTTGCCTTTACCTTATCCTTACTATTTTGTGTAATGACGCAAAATTAAACAAGACTTTTGGAAGATGCAGGAAACAGAGACAAAATATAGCTAAAAATCATAGAGGAGAAGAATGAGGAAATAATTCATGGAGATATGATGATGTGTGTGTCTTAGCTGTTTCTGGGCTGCAGTCTAAGACCAAAGCAATTCCAAGATGTAACGTATTAAAACGTCTGGCTTGAGGGAGGATCCAGAAGTTATTTGGAGTATGGGATGAATTTCAGGAAGACAGAGAGAGGAAAAGACAAAGTGAGAAAGGAACTTGTTAGGAAAGGGATTTTTCTGTCAGCTGAAGCAGAAGTAGAATGGCAAAGTGGATTATAAGACTTGCAAGAGGAGAGTAAAGTTAACACATATGGAGGATTGCTTAACTATTTTTTTTATTAACTCTTTTTTTCTGATTACCATAGACCTTTAGATAAATGAAAAATACAGGGATGGAATTTGCAGTAGGATGTTCCAAGTTAGTATTTTCTTATTTTTATTATTAGTAAGAGGAACTGGATATAATGATATCTTTCCCTTCTGTTTAATTCTGTGTCCAATTAAAAACATTTATTCTGCAAAGCAGTGCTATGGAAATAAGCAGCATCTTTTTGTCTGATAAATGATGTAATGCCTCAAGTCTAAATTACTGACCTGATCTAATTTGTCCATCAGAGTTAAATTACAGAATTTATCCTTTTTAATAAACAAGACTGGTTGATGATTAAAAAATGACCTGCAGCAGAATCTGATTTCTCTTCTTGAAATCTGAACAGTATAACATTACTAAAGATAACATTCTGGGGCTATAGTGATTTGTCTGAGGATTTTGATCTTATGCTCTATGACATTTCACTTGAAGAATGATTTCCTCTTAATATCATATTCAACCTTGTATTAGGGAAGGTCTTATAAAGATTTGTTTCCTTGACTACCCTGTGTCACAAGCTTGAAACTTAATTCCATAGCAGAAAAAAACCCCCTACATTTGTGGGTAATTAATGGCATATCACAGATAGAAACGCGGCTGGAGAAGGGCTGTTAAGATGCTGTTTGTGAAGCAAAGGCATGATTTTCATTGCAAATGATTTGCAAAATATATACAGGATGATTGTTTGTCTTCACTATACAGAAAAAATACCACTGTTAGTCTTGGATGTTTCTTCCATGGATGTAAGCATGTGCTGATTGAGATCGATGGAAATACTGCCATTCAGAGCAGGGTAAGTCAGTTCACACTGCTATCACTGACAGCAGTACAATTTGCTCCTTATTTGAAATCAGGCCAACCTACTCTGCATTCACCATGTGAAAGAACATTATAATCAGAACTGCTTACATCTGCGCCTCCTGCTCCAGGTCTCTGACTCACAACATCATCTGGAAATATTCCTGAGGTTTTCATTTCATTTAACACTCTATGTATCTATGTGAGCTCTGCGTAAAGGCACCAGTCACCTCTAATCCAGGTCATTTGGAACAAAATCCTGGGCATCAAACAAGGGGTGTGAACATGGACATCTTGTTTACCTAAATATGGCCCTAGGCATGGAAAGGTTCTGCAATTCCTGGCCTGGGTTCTTCTTAAATTGGCTCTTCAGTGTAATATAGGACTGAATAGAAATATCACTACAAATGTCTGAGTTAGGTATCCTCACTTAAATCATGCAACAGAAAGGCCATCAAAAGTAAGTAATTTCCGTTGTTACTTTACAACTTCACAATTACTCTGCAAGATTACAGTCTAAATGCAAGTGATTACATAGAGAAGATTTAAGTGTAAAACTCTGATGTATCTCCTTTTAATCCTAGCATATCTCACTAACTTTTTCACATAGTGAGAACTTTATTCTAGGCCTGCTATGTTGAAGAAGCTCTTCTGTGTTTATAAGTGTTTCATCTTGCTGACTGTAGACCAGTTCTTAGAAAATGAGCAACCTTCAGGGCCAGCTGTGGTCTGTTTACTGAACATAATCAGTTCATCACCTAACTCTGCTCTTAGTGGGTTCATTTCGTTGGAAGCCAGAAGTGCAGTTTTACTTGCCAACCCCATCTTTGGTTTTCCAGTATTATTACTATGCTTGGGAAAAAGATATCTTAACTATCAGCTTATTTTTAAGAATCTTTTTAAGCTAGTCATCTTTCATGTTCTTTCTGCTGCAATTTAGATGAAGCTGACAAAATATGCTTTTAGTCTGTCTATGTATCTATCATCTCTCCCCCCACATTTCACAACAGTGGCATGCCTTGCAAGTGTAGAGACATGCTGAATAATTAAATGCTAAATGCATTTTGGTTGGAGGGGCAAGAGATGTTGTTGATTCACAGTAATTCCCTTAAGTCAGTGTAATAGTATCTTCTGAGGCTGCGTTGATGACAGTAGATTGAATGTTTGTTTCTGTAAATTTTTTTTTAAAAAATCATCTATATTAAGAAAAGAGGATGCTGGTAGAGGTATAGACTATGTGTAGTAATAAGATTGGTGGAAGATCTTGTAACATTTATGATTCTATATACTCCAAGTGCTGTTGTGTGAGTACTAAGGATCCAGTTAGAACAAGACAATATAGAAACCATTCTTTCTCCTTCTTCTTTTTATTTTCTCCCCACAAATATCTTTGCCTTCTTATCTCAATTAATTCCCTCCAGTATAATTAAAATGACATGGATTTGGGTCCTGTAGCCGCTGTACTATTTCCAAAACAGAATTTTCTATATTTAGAGATAAATAGTTTATAGAAGTGGATGGCAGAAACTACCTACAGGGACATGGACTGATACTTAGCTGCCTTTTTTTTTTTTTTTTCTCCTTTCTTTCCTTAGCTCTGACAAATCCTGTCTTCTGCATTTTACCTTTATTTTCCAGAAAGGAGATAAGTAACCGACAGCTAAAATTAGATCTAAGAGAACCTAGGAAGACCTTTGATTCTGCCTGCAGATGATGAATTGGGATAAAGAAGATATGAGTGGTGTGGGTCATTCAGAAATTCACCCCTTGCTTCTTGATGACCTTGGCCAAGATACTTGGCCAAGAAGCACTTTTCTGTGCCTTGTTTTATGCTTTCACAGAAGGTGGTACTTATTGCCTGCAACACAGTACCTTTTGAGTCTTAATCTTACCTCTTTCTCTTGCCTTATGAGGAATCCCTTGCCTTGTGGTGAATTGGAAGATAATCACAAAGAGCCGAGAAACAAGAAGGATACAGGCCAAAGGCAACCACTTCCCAGAAATGGTTTTCTTTTTTTTTTCATTTTTTTCCAGCTATTTTTAAAACAACATCTTCTCCTATTCCCAATAAACATGGACAGGAAGGCTAGAGGACGTCCGGACAGACTGAGACCAAACCAGGGAAATTGGAGTGCAGCAGGTGACTGAGAACTCAGGTATCACTAATGCATCATTCTGAATGCTGCACGTTTTGTAGCCATCTGATCATTTTTCCTCTGCTCAGACAGAACCCAAACCACACACAACCATCATTTACCAAAAGAAACAGTGATTGCAAAGTGGAAATGGTGGCCAAGATGAGCCACATGCTGAAAAGCAAAGGAATTCTGCATTCAGGCAACTGAGAAGACATCAGAGATAGGAAGTTCCCACTGTTATTTTACAACTTTGAATTACTAAACAGATACTGCACTTCCTTAGGCTTCTGTTATTTGGAAAGACTTCCTACTAAGAGAAGGAGACAGAGAAGAAGACTAGCTCGATGATTTTAGAGGAAAGGAAAGAGTCTCCAGAAGAGTCTCTCATGATGTCACATTCATCTACAGCAATTAGGAACACGCAGGACTGCATTATGAATTGCTTGGGTAGGATTGATCTGCCAGCCACACAATGATAGGATAACAATGGGAAATGAATCTCTATTCACAGAGAGAAAAAGGACTGAAGATCTCTGAAAGCCTCTGTGCACTTTTGTGCTTGTGGAAGTTGGAGTCATGTTTCCAAGTTACACAGGAGGATTCACTTATTTGTCTGCAAAATGGATGGATCTATTCAGTGTGTCCCTGTCATTTCTACTGGCTCTAATATGTGTGGTTTAAGTTCAGTCTTATTGCCTATTTGGCAATATTTTTTACTTTGGAAATGAGTGCAAAAAGAATTGGTGAAAGACAGAGGAGATCTTTAGCACAAAATGGGTGGAGACCAAAGTCTAAAAGCCTCTTAGAAATGAGATTTTTTTTCAAATGCTATTTTTATAAATGACTTGTTTATGTGGTATTTATGGTAATTTTCTTCTGTAGAAATGTTTTGATGCAGTTGTCTTAGTCCACAAAGCACAGACCTCTGGAGTCTGCCTTAACTAACCAAGTATAAATTTCTCTTGAAATTCACAGCTGTCTTTACTGAATGTGAGCAAATGAGCCTGCCAGGTTGAGCTGACTCTAAACATTTTTTGTCTTTGGGATGCAAATCCTTTTACGTATATTTAGATCACCTCTACTTCATTTTCATAGGACATACAGGAGATAGAAAAGAAGCTAGTTATTCTTCATAAAAGGAAAGAAAATGAAAAGATGTGTTTTAAATCACTCGGACTCTTCAAAGTCACCATCAAAGGCGTCATCCTCCATGCAGGAACTAAAACACGCTGGGCTTCTACATTCCTTAGGTGTAAATCAGAAATAGTTTGACCTTTGCTCATTGCCTTCATCTTTCACTTATAATCTAAATCATATTAGTGGGTCATTGGTAGCTGTCATGGGAGAGACAGACACAGTGTGGCCTCTGGCTTAGATTCCAAATCCAAAATGCTGGGTTCACTCTGATAGTTAGATGCTTTTAATGTCTGACTGAAATTATTAATCAAATTCTTCTCCTCTTTCCATATTCTTTAGCTTCCTGGCCTGGACACCAGGAATTTGCTTCCTTTGTAATCACATTGCCGTGACACAAGGTCTCATACTTAGAACTCTGCTAGATATTGCTTAGCTCATATTTAATTCATCTTTGGATTTCCTCATCTGGAGATGCTTGGGTATATATTATGGCCATCAGACTGGAAAGCTACAGGCACTCAGGAGTTGAATAAATCAACTGCTAATGTCATAAAATATTTGCTGTATATTTTAGTCTTCCTCTACCTCACAGGCAGAGGAAGAAAAAGGGTAAAAAACAGTGGAGTGCTGAGATAGTGTAGCATTTCAAACTTTATAATCCTTGGTACAAATCTTTCTTTTACTGCTGGCTTATAGAATATTTTTCCAACTTTATGGCAGAGTAACACCCCCAAGCCTGCCTTAGAGTAAATGAAAATTCAGGAATTAATGTGATGTAATGGTTTTCATCTTGACAGGTGATAAATTGAATGATACAGTTTCTACAGAGGAATTATGCTGGCTTTGCACAAAGGAACCTGACAGTCTCAGTTGCGGAGCTGTGCTGGGTAGCCTGGAAGAGGATGGCAGAGCCAGTGCCCAGCAGCTCTTAAGCAGCAGAAATACCAGCCTGATCCCTGTTGTTCAGTGTTGCCCACACTGCTGGGTCTTGAATCAGTGCTGAGAAAGAAGAAAGTAACTTTCTTACTTAAAAACAGTAACAAAATGTAAAATAAAAGAACCCAGGGATGACACTTTGAAGAACCTCGGGTTTTAGTTTAGCAGCAGGCTTGAGGGAGGTGGATCAGCAGACCAAGTGGTATGTGGGAGTACGGGTTTAGTAAGCAAGCACACTAATTTATCTGCTAGTTCCCCATGACATCAGATGCCTGTGTTCCTTAACAGAGGACTGCCACCTTCTCTATCCACCTCTGTGCTGTCTGTGTATTGCTGTATAAAATGCAGACAGTATGTGCTACAGAGCAAGTGGCGGTTTAATTCTAGCCTCTTGGAGCCTCTTCAAGTGCTTTGTATTAGGAATGAACTCGCACCATTGAGGAGTCTGTCTTTCAAACTGTTTCATACTTACAGAAGAGATATTTTAATGTCTTTCTTCAAATGGCCTCGTGAGCTTTTCGCAGATGGATTTCTAAGATCAGATTTTCAAGAACATTCAAAATGCAGATGGGGGAGGAAGAACGGGCACAATTTTCATTATCACTTAGGTTTATTAAGTAGCTATTATTAGAGACCTCTCAGTTGTTCCCAAATGTAGCTACCATTAAAATTCTGACTTCTGACTTTGAAGGTAAAATTACACAACTAACTTCAATAGAAAGCCTTAAAATGTCAGAATTTTTTTACAATGTAGTGTTTAATTCTAGTGAGGATCATATGCAGAATACAGTTGCCTTGGGATGGTTTGAATTGTTTCTTATCGTGTGTTTGGGATGACCTGACTAATCTGCTGGTAACTGTTGGTAACTGCTGCACATGAGCAGCAAGTCCGTGGCAGAATATCCTCAGCAAACTCAGGTCAGTGTCAGGGAAACTGATGGACACTGGTAACAATTGGAACTAGATGAGAAAAGTTCTTTAATTGCAATTTCCTGTGACATAACCACAGACCAAAATTTGATAACTCAGCTTGTTCTTTTCCCACACACTAATGGAAAGAAGAATTATTTACAATTTGTATGTTCCCTTGCCTCATCAGGCCTTACAAGACCAAACAAACCGTCTCCAGTTAAAGACATTGACCATAAGAACAGGGATTGATCTGAATGGTGAGAGCAGAATTTTAATTCTGTGCCACATTTTCCTCTACAGTGTCACATGTTAATCTTGCCCAGCTTGATATAGGAAACTTTCCACTGATTTCAGTGATTTCAGGATAGCATATTTCAGTTGTTAGCCAACACAGACATTGTGATTTGTAGTTCTATTTACAGTTCTAAAGCTACAGAGATTTCAGTTGGGCATCATTTGCTGTGACCAGAAGTGTACTTTAAAATATTTTCATATATTTTATGGATGGGCACTCCTCCTTTTCTGTGACTGTTGATGAATTTTTTATTTTTTAACATCCCTTATACCAATAGCAGCCACAACAGATTCTAATATTCTTGAAAATAGCCCCCTCAAAAGGTGGAGGTTGTGGGGAGGCCCAGATTAGTTGTGAAATGCCACAACTTCACTGTGTCAGTTGCTGTAAAGGATGAGTTTTGAGTCAACTGCAAAGGTAGGAGCTTCTTGGATGGCCTAAGGGGATGTCTCTAGTTTTACGCCCAACAGTGAAAGTTGTCATCCTCCTTTTCCTTCTTTCCCAGTTCCTCTCTTTCTCAGGAACCTGAGAAAGCCCCTTCTCCAAGTCCATCTTTATTGCCTGCGTATAAGATTTGTAAAACTGGGGCTTGAGAGATCTCCAGGGCTGCCAGTCCTTTCCCTGAGTCGTTCTGTTTGGGCACACTGGCTGGTCAAAATTTGTGTAAGATCCTGTGCATATATATATATATGTGCACCTTGTATGTGTACATATATATTTATATATACATACATATATAGGTGTGTGTATATAGAGAGATGAGGTAGGTAGGGAGAGAAAAAGAGGGATAAAATAAAAGGACATTTTACAAATTTGGTTCTGTATGAAGGTGGATAAAATAAAGACTTTTGACTTTGAAGCCACAAACTGGCTAAATTAGGCAAAAATAATAAACACAGCTGCTCCCCCTAAGCTGGAAAAGGAAAGTTATCCGAGAGCCCAGACCACCACAAGCTGTTGATTAACCAGAACAGCTGTTATTTAATCCAACTTTCTCTGAAGTAATAAGGGTTTTTAGAGTGACTTGGAAATCAAATGATTTGGCTTATCTAAACCGAATATGGCACTATTTTCCCATTATTCGGAAGTTTTATACAGTTTCCATCTGACCTTTTTTTTATAATTTGGTTTTGCATTTTCATTTTCTGTTTCAGAAGGCAAAACATTCTGGTGGATTGGGCTTGGGTGATTGTCTTCAAGCCTCTGAAGTTGCTTTCAATGACTGTCATGTTAGTGGGATAAAGAAGGGTACAGTGCTTTGTGGAAGTCATCTTTCTTCTTTCTGTGCTGTGCCCTGAAATCTTTGCTTAGGGTTTTAAGTGGATGCTGAAACATCAATTTAAAAATTCAGTGCTTTGACATGAAATACCTGATAAAAAAAAGCACAGATTTATGCAGTCCCTCTTTCAGTGTTTCTAATCTTTTTATTTCATTTACCATCCAGAATGCCTCTAATTTATTCTACTTTTGTAGCACATGTGATAAATATTAGGCTATTTCCACACAGATGAAGATAAAACCCCAAAGTGACTTGGATAAAAGGAAAAAATATAACAAAAGAAGATTGAAGGGAAAAAAACCCTGAGGTCTAATGTTATTTATGCTTGTGTAATGTTTATATGTGTATTAAAAAACAAATATCAGCTATAACCCACTTGTAACTTTGCCCTCCTGGTAGCTGATTGCAAAAGCATCAATACTTTATTCATTGTGAGTTATTTAAATAGACTGTCAGGATAAGATTTCTTTTTTCAGTTTCTTAGTGAAGGTTGATGCTTCTCCAGTATATTGACATATTCTATATTTACTCGTAAAGCCCAGTAATCGGTTACCCTCTCTCCAAGCTGCTCATCCAAGTGCATCTGTAAAATCTATATTTGTTCTTGTTCTAGCATTGTCAAAGGTATGCATCAAGACCACAGCTGTACACATAAACCGTGTGTCTATGTTTGTGCACTGCACTAGTTATGGAAAAGCTAGGTATGAGCTGGGTAGGAAGAAAAGCAAGTGATTGGAATTGGTGATTGAAGTAATCCAAGTGAGGAAGAAACATTCAGGATGTGCTCATGAGCAGAAGATCTTTGGAAGTTCACAGTTGTTAGTCTATCCTCTTCTTCAAACATTACACCTACATTTCTCTGTAAAGTTTCTCCTTAATAGCAGATATGTTGTCAAAGCAGCCTTAATAATGAACCAGAGCATTAAAGGCATTGCCATTTTTTCCTAACATCTTCAAACCATTTTGATGGGGTGTTGCTGGGTCTTGTAATAACATGACTCGATGTGGAGCCCATAAATGGTGCAGTGATTTCCTTGCCCAGTTATTAATTAGTCTGTGACATTGACATTGCAGTTACCAACTCATGCAGATGGGAAATTCATATACTGCAACTGATAGCTATGACAGCACATGAAAAGTCAGAATATCCAAACTCTATTAAATCACTTAATAAAAGCTAAAGAGAAAGTACATGAGAAGCATACAAAAATCTTGGATAGCCATATTTGAATTTGAAACTGATTGAAAACATAAATATTTAGAATGTATGAAATTATTGACTAAATTAAGCAGAATTATTTTAAATATAGGATTATTCTGCCTGATCCAGACACAGTCTCCATTGAAATGAATGAAACTATGCCCTCATAGGCAGTTTGGTCTTTAGATCATTATATTCATAACAACATTTCTTGTTAACCATTCAGTGTATTGGGCATGAGGTTTTTTTTTTGTGCTAGCTACATATCTATTTGTCCTCAGGAACTCAGAAAATACAAAAGCACATTTAATATTAAAATAAAAAGTGCAGTTATGATAACTTACCATTCTGTAAAGTTTATCTTCCAGATCCTGATTAATTCTTTGTAAGGCTAGGTAATTGTTTTGTATCCTAAAACAAAGATGATATCATGTAATTTAATGCATTATTCTTTATGTCTTTTTTTTTTTGCCTGTAATTCTCACATCAGTACAAAATTTTGAATTGCACTAGTTGAAATCAATATTCTTATTACTCCTGTTGGCAGTCAGTTGTTGCCTTTGAAATGTAATTACCATCTCTTTCCTACACAAACTTTGTCATATTCGCTTGCTATATTTTGGGGCAAATACCTTCAGGAAGGGGAAATGCACATGCCATTCCTTTGCATCTGCATGTAGACATGCATGACAGCATGGAAGCTTGCACAAAGGGACTGTAACTTTGCATCAGGCACAGGAATTATATTCAGAGAGGAAATTTGACCTGTATGGCTAAAAACTGCAAAAAGCTATTTACTAACTTCTCTTAATAAGGGAAAATGCAGCAGAAAACTGGTGACTGCAGTAGTACCAACACACAAACATCACTATGTGACTTCAAAGAGAATATTCCTTCTTTAGACAAAAGTTCAAGGAGTTCCCTGTTCTCAGAGCTATTTTCCTTCAACTAAAAAGTTGGTATGTCTCCAAAAATTTTGACCTGAAAATGATGTTTGTTTTTTTTTTTCTCAAACTAAGGGATTTAAGAGATTCAGAAAATGAAACTCTCCTGCAAATTCCAGAGCAATACACCAAAGGAAGTTTTGGTCTCTGCACCTTTAGGTTCCTGCGATGGTAACCTCAGAGTCATAGTGGACAAGCTGCGCAGTCTGTGGGAAAAATATTCCTATTTCAAGAGTAGTTGTGCCTTTCGTTTCATATAAGGTAAGGAGGGTCGCTCCTTGTTCTTGCTTGTACCTATCAGCCCAGCAGGATGTATAATAAATGTAAGGGCAAAAGTTAGAAGCTCAAGTTTAGAAGTTTGTCCTAATTCATCTAAATGTTTGCACTGGGAATCTTAGGTCAATAGGTCGAAGTATTTTCTGTGATCAGTAAATTTTAGGTGATGTGCTAAAGAACCCTTTAACAGTCAAGTGAGTCAAATGTAATACACAGTTGCTCCAACTAAGAAGTTTGAATCTTGGTCTTCCAGAACCAGAGTGAGTAGGATAAAGGAATTCCCATTGAGTTATTTTATGTCTAGGAGCAACTGTGGAAATTAGAATTAGGACATGCATTCAAATGGTACCATGATTACAAATAAAGGGTGCAACCCATCTCTGTCTTATAATGAAGAGATACGACAGTTTAGATCTCTCTTGTAGCTTGTGTCACCACGGGGATTTTATTTTCAATTAAATGATCAAAATTTGCTGCTCAGAGACAGACCTGTGGATGAGCCTGTGGATGGTCCCCTTTGCGAGCCCTGAAGACTCCCCTTTGGGGCTCCCAATGCCCAAAGAAATAGCAGCTGGATGCTTTACATTGGCCATGTGTCCTATACCTAAGAGGTAAGGTCCGTGCCCAGAACTTTATGCTTTGTGGGCATAAATGACAACCTCACGGATGAAACTCTCCAGACATCAGCCTGAACTTAAGGTAGTCATTTCTATACATATTGAGAGCCTACGGGAACTTCAGTGTTGTGTGTGTGTGTGTGTGTTATAAACCTGTTGAACACAGGAAATTTTCACCTTATAAGCAGGATCTGTGGTAAACAGTGTTTGCTAAGGTGACAGCCCAGACTGGCTGGAAATTTGTGACTGGTGCTAGTTTACAACGTGGTTATTCTGAAAATGCCATTGTGTAAATGTCCAGGTGACCTAAAGCTTGAAGCTTTCAGATCTCTGCATTGTCCGTTTTCCTATTAGATTAGGCATTTCCTGCTAAACCTCTGCTTTGACATTTATTTGTGCAGTGCTAGGTATACTTGGAATTTTCACAAGGTTTTATTCAGAGTCACCACAACAGAGAGAGATCTCAGGGCACCCTAAAACTGATCAACTTTTTATGGCAAGGAAGAAGGCAGAGAAATGAGGTTCAAACTAGCTTTACTTGTAAGTGGCGACACTGCACTGTAAACACTGCTAAGTTGTGCTGATAAGGCTGTGTACTGTGGTGCAGGCGAAAAGGATTTACGAAAATAAGATTGGGCCTGACGCTTTAGACCAGTGGTACTCCCGTATCTCATCTCTCTACATCCTGCTTTATCTGTTAGAGCAAAACAGAGCTCCAGCACTGTGCCAAAGCGCTCTCCCAGCCTCCAGCAGCGTGGGGCTCAACCACGGACAATGTCTCTCACGGCTGGTGGGCCTGAGTGGGCTTTTCCTTTGCTTGCTTTTAAAAGTTGTTTTTAAAACCCACCTAAACCAGCATTCACAACCTCCTAAAACTTTGCATAGGTTCTAAAGCATCTTCATAATTTCCTGTCATTGGAAAATGTTGTTGGTTAAGGTCTTTTCTGGCTTAAGCCTCTCCATGCACTGCTCGGTCTATTCTGCAGCACAGATCTATGTGGAGAACTACTGAAGTTTTCCTATCCTTGTCTTTAAAATTGTAAACTAAAATAACGGTAATTGCTACCAGGACAACTGGCTTATGAGGGAGGAGATACATCACAATATTTGCTCCCCAGCCTCTGTAGACATTGTTTTTCTCTTGTTATCAGTGAATGGAAGAAGGTTTCCCATTAGTGTAATTGCTCCTGGATAGCAACACTTCCATGATAAAGATGGTAGTGTGTTTTTTTGTTTGTTTGTTTTTCCAAAGGTTACACATCAGCTTACTGTCTTGTTTTACTCATGACTTTTTCCTCTGTGTATGTTTAGCAGAAAGTAGCCCACAAATCCAGGTTCTTGAACACATTTCTTTTGCAATAAAAAAATTGATTGCCTCCCAGTCAGATCAAATCCAAACAAGTCCAAACAAAAAATCCACAGTACATAGGAAGCTGAGCTTCAAAAAGTGTTTCTATTGAGAACAGTATGCAAAGGTAGTCAAAATAAACACAAGCACACATACACAAGCACGATCACATGCACATATACACAGAAAGCCCCAATTGGAAATCCATTGTGCCAAAAGAAGTGTCAGCAAGTGAGGATGGCAAGGAGAGAAATGGACCCAAAAATATATGGAAGAAGGGAGTGAAAGGGATAAAACAACAACAGGATAGTCAAACCATAATCTTTGGGCAATGCAGTAAATTAGGGGAGGAGTAGGGAAAATTATTCTAATTAGAAAGACCAAATTAACAGATGGTGACTTAGCTCTACTTGCAGAACTATGCAACCAGATGGCCTGAACTTTGTGACGTTTAAAACATTTTAATGTTGTAAATCTGGTTTCTTTGTAAACAAAGTGAAGAATAGGTAAATAGGTAAGCCTCACTGCCATGTGATAATGCTTTAAAAATAAGTTCATTTTATGTGTGTGGATAGTTTATTATAATTTTTTATTACATTTCGTGTCAGAAAATTCAAATTATTAGATGATACCCATGTGCCTACAGCTGTATGTGCATGCATTACACAAATGTTTAAATGTTTGGCTAAAAGAAACTGTAATAAAAAGTATTATGACTGTGTTTAACATTATGTATCAGTGCTCAAACCCTGCAGACAACACATTCCAGTTCATCACGGAAGAGAAAGTCTGCACATAGTCTTTGCTTCCACTTTATTTCAAGCCCTCTTAAGGGCATGAAATGTATCTAAAGTAAAACAAAAGCGTTGGGCTGCCTTCTGCAAAGAAGGAAATTTCACCCATTTGAATTGGATTGTTAAATGAATAACTTATTGTGCAAAAAACCTTACCCTGTCTATTATCAAAAGTTACACAGACCTTTCTTATAGAAGCAAGAGTGTTTTTCACCTAATCCCCTACACAACACAAGATCTTGTTCAGGAAATCCCTTCTGTTCATGATATATCTTGCCTTTAGTGAAGGAACTGTATGTGTGGGCTAAGCTCAATGTTAAATATATGCTTCTAGGGAACTATTCTTTATGTATTAAAATAATACCAGTATTTGTTAAAAAATAGGAAGGGGGATCTTCCATATTTGTTACTCAGGGTACAGTCACAAGGTGCTATGGTTGCATATGTGTGAGCCTAGACTGAATCAGATTGATCAAAACATCATCATTGCTCAGGTGTAAGAGTCACCTTTTAACTTGAAAAAAAATCTAACTGATCATATTTGATAAGGACTGTGAGGGGTGCGAAGTCCCCTACGTTTCAATCATCTTTCAAAGACAAATCTGTGCTTTCCGACCATCCTTTCAAAACTGTTCACCACTGATTAGCTCTTGTTCCCAGTGGTACCAAAAGAAATCTTGAGAAAGGCACCTCCAAAGGAGTATAGAGAGATGGAGAACTTGGCCATCCAGCCCCCTAAATGACCTCCCCGTCCGAGTAAGAGATGGGAGGCCTGTCAGCAACACAGTTTATTCTGGATAAACTGACAAGGCAAAGACTTTCAGAAAGCAGCAGAATAGAATGGCTGTTCAGCCTCAGAAAAATTCGGCTCTCGAAGGTGATGCAAATTTAATAACAGAAGCGTTCTCTGCCGTACGAGTGGCATCATGTTACAGTGGGCTCGTTTGTTGTGGAGGGGTTGAATTTCTCTCCCTGTGAAGCGAAAAAGGCAGGAGAGGCATTATTGAAACTAATTATAGTTCCCTGTTTTCTCAGACTCCTGTTTCTCTGTGACATGTTGCTGACACTCTTTTGGATGACAGTTTTGTTTCAGACATTATCTTTTACCAGACTGAGAAATCTAGTTCAGCTTGCCGAGTGCCCTGCTATTCTCAATAGAAACATTTTTAAAGCTCACCTTGTAAAATATTTTGGACTTCCAGTATGAGTTGTCTTCGGGGGAGGAATCACCTGCCTGAAACATAATATCAATATAAATTTTCTTCAAAATATGAAAAAATGTTTAAGTAGAAAATTGGAAAGTCAGTTCTACTGATCTGTGTAGTGACTCTCTACAGGTATTAGACTTCATGATCAAAAGACTTTCTTGTCTGTTTTTGAACTGTGCTTAAATGTTCAATGAAGTTGATAGGACAGGGACTTTAACAGAGACTCTATTTGCCCCTTTGTTTCAACAGGAGTGAGATTGTCAGCCCCCTGATAAATGTGATACAGGATTTATGACAACTCTGCTTGAAGTAACGTTTTAAGCAAAAAAAAAAGTACTGGTTGTTAAAGCAGTAACCTATTGGGAAAAAATATCTGAAGTCTGGGATTACTTTCAATAGCTCTAAATCTAATGAAATGATAGAAAAAAAAAAAAAGGTTATTGCTAAGAAAAAACATCATGGCCTGCTGTTTGGAGTATTCTTTGTGCTGCTCTTGATAGTTATATGTGTATTTCAAAATCATCGTATCGCCTGTTTTAGTCTTGGTTTAAGAAGCCTCTCCAGTTAGGGAAGCCTGTCTGTTTTTAAAATTTGAATAGAATTATTTGATTGACATAATGAGTTGGTTTTTTGTGGCTTTAGTTTGTTTGGGTTTTTTTGTCCTCTGTGAAAACTGGGAAAAAAAAAAAAAAAAAAAGAATTTGGTATAGCCCTGGAATGATTCCTTTTGAATTTTGCTTTGGCTCATTCTGTGAATTGGACCAAATTGTCCATATAATTATCCGTATGAGTTTAATTATCCATATGAATTTAGGAAATTCCTCTCAGGAAATGCAAATACATTCCTGAATAAATGGATTACCATAGATTCTGAAGTTTTTCAAACGAATAAAAGAAGGGATGCTAAAAAGCACTGATAAATTTAAAGTCGATTACACTCGATTTTAGTTAGTGTCATAGAACTCAGGAGCACGTGGCTATTATAACTGCCCATTTAACTGGGCTTGTGATTTACAATAGCTCTGTACTACAGCTTAAATAATTTTATACAATATTTTTTCAGTAAGATTGCATTCTTCTTGGGACAAAACATTGAATGATCTGCTGCAGCATCAGATGAAATGCCATAATATTGTACACATTGGACAGAAAGTCTTAGCTTTGAGAAAAGGAGGACCAAATTCTATACACTTGTGCCAGAGCTATGGAGGGTAAAAGCTGAAAATGTGTCGCCTAACTCATTAAATACATTTATATATATATGCAATGTGTTTATAATCTTTCTATGCATAACATACTATAACATGCCCCGTGCATATCTTTACATATAAACAATGTCATATATATACACTTGTGCATATAACTGGGTATTTTCTTTCAGTACAAACATGTTACATATCACAGGTAAATGGCTTTATATGGGATATGTAATATGTATTCATATAACTGAAATACATATTCAATATGTGAACATATTGTGCTGTCAATGAGCAATACATAACAGTACATTTGAGAACATAGGCATGTATTTTACTTGGATGCATGTATTTAACACAGCCACCTGGCATTCCTAATAGTTCTGTGTATTTCAAAAGAGGTAGTTACTAACCTTCTCAGTTTTTCAGTTACTTTTTCAAGTTCCTCCTGAGCACGTCTCAACTCTATTTCAAGATACTGACGTGTAGAATCAAATTCCGTTTCAAGCATTTCCAGTTTATGGGTGGTGTATGATAGTCGCTTTCGTAATTCCCCCTTCTGTTCTTGCAAAGTACTAGAAAAACAAAGACCACAGCTGTAGAATTTAGCTATTCCAGAAAAGCTTTTCACGATCCACTGCTTGACCAATTCCCTGCGGTATAGACTGGCATCAAGCCACAGAAATGTACTGAATAATTTGTTTACTGCACTTTACGAAACTTCTGATTTAGACAGACGGTTGACTGTCTTCCCATCTGTCCTTTCTAGCATATTCATTGCTAATATCTCTTTAACCATAATGGAATATTTTGTGGAAGAATCCGCAGTGAAAACAAAACACACTTTAGAATTTCATTTCACATAGCACCTTTCATTTAGAATTACCTAAAAATACTGTGACTGAAGTCCAAGGTATTTATAGAGCAATGACTGTAAATAAACTGTGCAAAATTTGCCAGCACTCCAGGTTATAATACATATTTTTAGAGAAAGGAGATTTTGTGTTATTCAAATTTGCACCCTATTCCCTAGCCATAGAGCTGCCTAGTGTTGCTGTTCATTCACTATTTCCTCTAGAGAATGGTAATCCTAGTAAGTATTTATTATTTTTATTCTAGTTCTCAAATGATGGCTCTTTTCCCATTTTGTTGCTTATTTGGGGACAAAGGTTTCCTGGACACAGGTCTAATTTCTGACAGTACTTAAGAAGCACTTGCACCTTGCTTGCAAGCTAGCTTCAGTTACACTATTTTCTTGACAAAGGGGAGCATGAGAGAAGCCAAAATTTGGAGCCAGAGAGGAGATTTTTCACTTTGTTGCTTTGTGTCTAATTAGGAAATAAGATATCATAAAACAAAACAGATCCATGCAGAAGGTTTATTCTGGAGAGCCAGGTGCCACCTGCTCCCAAATTGTCCATCTGCGTTTGAAATGAGGATCCTAGGAATGCATTCCCTGCATTCCGGGGACCAACTGTGTGACTTCAGGAGAATCAGCCTCCCGTCACTTGAATTCTCCACCTATGCAATGGAGATCTTTTCTCTTTGCCTATTTAGCTTGTAAGATCTTTATTTTTCTAATATGTTGCCAAATGCACAGCAAGACACAGCTCTGGTCGGAGCTAGAATCTCTAGGCCTGACTGTAATTGAGCACAGCCACTGCAGCCACTGCTGGGATTGAAGTGTTCCCTGGGAGCTCCGAGAATTGGAGTCTGCCATCACCTACAGACACCAGGGCTACCACATGAAGCCCTCTGAAGTCACTTGCTGTTTCTTTTAAGCACATGCTAAAAATACTATTTCAGAATATAATGGCAAATCCTGATTCCCTTTGATGCTAAGTCAGTAGCGCTGTCAGCATCGGTAGAATAATGTTTTGGATCTCTAATTAAATAAGAGAGTTGGGAACAACATGCTGTTCCTCAGAAATACTTATCTGCACTGGCTTGCATGACTGCCTTCTCTTCTACAGAGTGTGATAGGAGCTTCGTAAGTTAATGGAAAAGCTTTACAATTGCTGCTTACTTGATCCATGCAGCTTAGATCTAGAAAACAGTCTAATGTTTTGCCAACACAGTCCTCTGTTTCCATTACACATATTGCGTGGTTACAGTTATGCTTACATTACCATTTATAGTTATATTCTCTTAAAGTAACATATTCTAATTGAGACATTAAATGCAGCTTCAGGTAATACAATAATTTAGTTTTTCTGTTTCATTTGATTAATAGAACTAAAATGTTGTATAAGGAAATGAGCATCTGAACCCTGGTTTCTCATGTCTGCATGTCACATCATGCCACCTTCCCCTTGCTCTGCTTCTGACCCCCTGTTCTTGCTACTTATATGTCCGATTTAGCAAAGAAGAGTGGTCAGTTTTCCTTCCTATAGCCAGGCAATCTGGATTTTCTCCTATGAAAGGAAAGTTGAGTTAGAATTTCAAAATTGTTTATAGTGAAGAGGGACTTGAATTCTGGTCTTCTGCCATTCTAGAAATCTAACCATTAGGATCTACCGAAAAAAAAAAACCTAAACAGCAGGTCATCAAGCTGTTGTTTTGGATAAAAATATCCAGGTTGCTGCTTTGTGCTGATCAGGGCTGGTTTGTTCATGCTAGGTCTGGCCAGGGGTACTACACTGAACTGCTCTGCTGGGGAGATTTGGCCGTGAGCAGTGTTTGATCTTTGCTCTGTTGTGGGGCTGTAGCAGTTCATATATAATGGCAACACCAGGAATGTTTTAAATCAGTGATAGCAAGTGACCAGTTAACAAAAAGAGGAATAGAGGAAATTAATAGTATCCCATATCCTTAATTTCATCTTTACAGTTTAGGTACATTCACACTTTGGGTCTGAATTGTATGGAATATAAGCAGGAGCAAAGCACCTAGGGCCTCAAACGATGCCTGTCCGTATGGGGTGCCTAGGCTTGGCTATATGGAGGAAATTAGAGTTCAAAAATTCAGCTCCGGGCAGATATCGCTCCTTAGGTGGCAGACGGTGCTGTGCTGAGCTGCTCACCTTGTGCTTTGGGGTTCAGCTCTGAACCACTTTTAAGGAGCCAGGCTTGGCAGTCTGGGTGTTTTGCGAGTGTTTTGAAATATCTGTATTCTTGAATTCCTTGCTTTCAGGCTGGGATTATTAAACTCATTAAAATAAAGCACACTGTAATGAACTGCACTGCAAGAGATACAGAGTTGCCTTTTTTTCCCCATAATGCTTTGGTTGGTAAATCATAGATGTAACTTTGTTAAAAAAAAGAAAAAAGAAAAAAAAATTGGATAAGGCATAATTTAGGCAACTTCAAAGATCACAGTTATTCCCATTCAGCAAACCGTAATTCTGAAAAAGCTGGCTTTCCATATTGCGAGAGAGCATTATTTCTGCTCCGTGCTGCCTAAGATAGAAAACTAGGATGGCAGCCTCAAGTGATCATTTTTAGAGAATAAAAAAACCTCTTCCCCAACCTAGCAGAACTCGTCTCAGTGTGTGCATTGATTCATCTTGTAGATCTGAAGCTGGCTGCTTGCTCTTAAAACGAATTATTGATTTTAATTACAATGGGGTGGCAGGTATATATCAACAATAAATCATTATTAAAACACAAGCTACTAGACAGAAAGCTAAAAAATTTAGAAACTGAGAAATCATGTTCTCACAAATATTTGGATGGCAGGAACTGGAGGAAATTCATAGCCACCTGTCTTAAAATCAAAAAGAAAAATAACCAAAAACAAGCCTGCTTGGGGAAGGCACTTAAACATTTGCTCACATCTTTTTTGAGTCAAGACATTATTGGCACAAATAGAAAAAAAAATCCTGAATCTGGAGCCAAAAGCACAGAATGGGGCCCAGTGGGTACAACACTGTCTGCAGATTCCCAGGGTTATCTCCAGTGTAGATTTGGGAATGATAGGAGCCTTGTCCGAGTATGTTACTAGTCTTATATAAAGTCTATTTCTTTTCTTGCTTCCAGTCACATAGAAACAAACCCCTGAGAAGTAAATGCAAGACAAGTGAGAGAAACAGAAGACAGAGGAAGAACACGCAATGGGTCGTCTTTTCCATGCTTCTAACAGGAATGTCAGAGCCCCAAATTTCATTTTATACAAAGCTAAGGTATTTCATAAGCTTTTTCTTGAGTTTCTCATGAAATAGATTTTCATTGCTCCCTGCTCATTGCTTCCAGTGTTATTGTATAATGCAGTTCCTGAATTCTCTCTCCCATGTTTTATTGCTTGCTTTCCTTTTTTCTCTAGAAGTCTGGGCTTTACCTAATCCATCTTTCATTTTTTGATATGTACCGCTGTATATTTGGTAATGGTAGTTTGGACAGGGTTGAAAAGAAGGGAAAAACCACAACATTAAAATATAGGCTCATTATGTTAACCATTTTGTATTTTATTTTTATCCAAGACTATAAGTTCCACAAAACTAACTGCACTTTGTTTTGGCTTGTCATATGCAATTTTTTAAATGTTGATAAACCAATGTATTTTAACTCATAATTTATCTTTCATGGCTAATTCGCCCTCATGGTTCTATATTATATATATTCATTGTATAGCTGAAAAACAAGAAAATAGTTCCCTAGGAAAAGTACAACTGGGAGAAAGGATAAGATATAATTGTAAATAGAAAATAGTCTGTGAAAATCTGGTAATATTCTGTCTTAGAAAAGGCAAATCCTACATTGCATAGACTTCCTGGAACTCAGACAGCTGGAGGGAGTGAGGAATTATAGGATAGGTTCCAGAATCCTGCAGAGAAGGCCCTTTTGCATGAGTGGTTCTCTATTTCTTCTAATGATCTCCAAAGCTCTGCTCCTGTGACAACCCATGGTTTGCAAGTCATTATCCATTTTGTTTCATTAAAGTATTTCACTAAAAATGAGGACGGTAAGTACACTTTTAAATATTTAGAGTGCTGAAAGGAGCTTGTCAAGGGAGGCCACTTTAAAGGTTGTTAAAAATGTGTCTTAAGACTTTCCAAAGTATTTTTTAATCAGTTAGCTCTGTTTACAGTCTTAAAAAGACAAACAAAAAATCTAAAAAATGGATATGAAAAAACACATTGGCATGAAAATTTGTGTCCATAAACATTGTAACACTGCGAGTAATTGCCAGGTTTGAATTCAGATTTGCTCCCTGACAGGGATTTTGAAGCCCTGTTCTCTTTGGTAATGCCCTTTCCAAGAGACACCAAGCCGTTCTATTGAATCTGCTGGTAGGAGGTGATGCTTTGCAACAATTTAGAAGCTGTTTAGGGAAGGTATTATCAGTTGTGAGGTAGCACTACTCAGATTCTACATTTAATGAAAAGCAGTCTGTTTTAGCAGAAGAACATGAGAAGACTGTACAAGCCAGGACAGAAAACTGAGAAAATAAATTATAGCCAATATTCCTGGTATTTTTGTAGTGTTAGTAATTTACCATCCTATCTTTTCAAAACTTTTTTTCTTCCTTTTTATTTTTTTCCTACAGCTTTCCCCTAGCTGTACTTTAAGCTAAATGCTGTTGCAGCTCATACAACCTCAGCCGTAGGTCAGGTACATCAGCTGATGCACACACAGAAGATGGACAATGTCTCAACCTACAAGAATCAGTCAGGATTAATCTGTAGAACTGTCTGGAAAAGCTCCAGGTGAACATATTTCCTCTGGAGCATTTCAGCCAGAGTTGAAATGCCATGTGGCGACAGCTCTATTCTTAGGAAGGTGTGCTGGAAAATGAGCAGATTTTCCCTTTACCTGTCTGATCTCCTGCCAGCTCATCTGCCTGGCAGATGGCCTGAAGATGGAGGAAAGCTGGCTTGCAAAACCCAGGAAGTTCCACCTGAATTTAAGGAAAAGATCTTGACTGTGAGGGTGGCAGAGCCCTGGAACAGAGAGCTTATGGAGTCTCCTTCTCTGAAGATATTCAAAACCCTTCTGGACATGATCCTGTACAACATGGTCTAGGTGTCCCTGCTTGTGCTAGGGGCTTGGACTAGGTAATCTCCAAAGGTTCCTTCCAACCTCAACCCTTCTGTGATTCTGTGGCTGTTCAGCTACCTCGATGGGGCAGGATTTCTAGGGCTTGTAACTCTGCAAGAGCCCACAGAGAGGAAGAGGTCCCTGAGAGTCAATGTCTATGAAGACACCCCATAGATGGAGTATCCTGGAAACCACACACACCTACACCCACGTGGTCCAGGTGTTTGGCAGCACTCTCACATCTGTCTGACACCCCAGGGCTTTCCTTTGCAAATGATTCTGCATTGTTGATTCAGCCTGTAGCAATGGCATTTTTTGGCATGATGAAATGCTCCTTGAATGGACTGATTGCTTTCCTTCACATAGGTCTATGGCTAAGCAAAACAGAATATGATTAGGAAGGAAATGAGCAGTGAAGGGAATGCAAAATGAGGATATGGGGGTGTCTAACAAGCCTTATTGAATGTTCCTATCTCTTACTAGTGAAATAGAGGTTTTAATGTAGCTTTGAAACCCTATACCCACCTGATTGTGTCTAGTGGGTAAATATCTCGTCTGGAGAGAACGAATGTGTAAGTAGGAACTAACCTGGACTGCTGTTTAAGGCTCAAAATCTTGTTCTTGGCTTTGCCTTGCGTTATTCTGGACACATGACTTAGGGCGGGACTGATCCGAGCACATGCAAATGTCAGTTCTCGCTGGTCAGTGTGGCTCCTATTTCTAGTATGTAGTGAAAAACAGGCATTATCGGGATGCGACTAATTTGACCTATTTTAGAAGCCTACTTTTAGATGAGGTGACGCAAATCTGGAAATACTCGTTTCTTTCCATTAATTACAAAGAGAATTTAGTCAAGGAGCTTAGACATAGATAACTACGTCTCGTCAGATAACTCCCCCTCTTCCTGACTCAATGTGCCATGTATAAGATGAGGTAACAGTATTCCCTTTCTTGTCTGCTTAGGCTGCGTGGAGGCCTGCAAAATAGAGCCACTAAATGCTTTAAAAGTAATTATTTGAGCTGCCTGGCACCTGTGATGTGTCATATCCTAAAAAATGGCATCATAGGATAGGGAATAGGGGAGGACTGATGGAAATTAAAAAAAACAGATTCTGGAAAATAATAAAAAAGATGCATTTCTTCTTTCTTCCCTTGGGTTTTATCTAAAGGGCAGATAGAACAGCATATGCACTTGCAGACGAAAGCAAGTGAAGAAATTTGCGCAGCGGGAGAGATGGGGACTCTGCAAAGGGCTACGGGACTGCTCGTGACCCTGGCCTTGATGTGAGGGTTTAGAGGGCTGATGAAAAGCAGGAGCTCTGGTGTCGTGTGGGAGGCAGGCACTGAGAGAGCCCGGGGCCAGGCAGCCTGACAGCACGAGGCTGCCGTGGGCCTCAGGGAACGAGTGGCTTGTGCAGCTCGGGGACAGCGAGCACCCACGTCCCCGCTTTAGTTATTGAGCGCTGGATTGAGTCTAGCAGTAGAGAGAGGCTGGTAGTCAGCCCGGTGGGAGAGGAGGGCCTGGGACACTGTTTTTCCCAGCTGTGCTGCTCCCAAAAGCAAGAGCAGCCGGACGAGAGCTGGAGTGGTGCCTCCAGCAAAGTTTCCGGGGTTTGTAGTTACTAAGAAATGCAGCAGAAGCCTTTTACAAGCGTTTTCTAGATTAATGGATAGATCTTTAATGAAACAGCAATTGGATTTCTGTGTTAATCAAGTTTTTATTATGCGTTACATGCTCAGGGTCACAATTTTGCTAAAACTTTATCATCCTTGTCTGTAGTTTTTGTGGCTAACCTGGTGCTTGCTCCAATTGAGTTGGTCTGAAGCTACCAAGTCCAGATCCAAATATATTACGATACCAAGAATTCAGCTGTGGATTTGAAATTCATTTAACTGGGGAAAAGGAAGAAATTCCTGATGCTCAGACCTAGGCCAGTATGCATATCCCAGTGCTTCTTGTCTTCTTTATTCAGCTGTGGTATTTGGGTCCCCCCAAAAAAAAAAAAAAAAAAAATTCCAAGCAAAATTATATCCAAGTTTTAAAATAGAGATTTTCCCAGAAATGCAGACTCACACACTCTTTATTCAACTCACATTTTTGGGGAGGAGGCAGATTTTGAGATTTCCACCAAGCTCTTGTTGTTATTGTTTGTTTATTTTTCACTACAGCATATCCAATGATTTTCTCCATTATGTTCAAACAAGTTTGTTCCTTCAGAGAGTGAACAGTTTGCCTGTCAGGTTGCATGCCTATCTTTCCTTGGTATATATATAGCTTTTGAAGTTTCTCTGCACGTATTAAACCATTTGAATTTCTTTCCAGTACTCATTTTCAAAATAAACAACCTGAAGTTGGGTTTGGGTTGGGAGAGGGAAGGCCGGTGCATATGCTTCAGAACAAATGTGTGGGTGATCCAAATGTGGAGCTCAGATGGTTTCCAGATGACTGATGGACATATAAAACAAGTAAAAGCATCCTTAGGTTTCAGGCATGCTGGCAGAATTGAGACCAGGGAAGACAGATGATTTTTCAGAAACATAAAAGAATAATTCGGAAGGGAGGTAAAAAAGAGTTCCTTAGTAATTGAAGTCCTAGATGCTGTGAGATAGATTCAAAACATTAGCGTCCATTTATGGTGCTTGGAGAACTGATGCCGTTACTTTGAAACACAAATATTGCTGGATTTTGGAAGGCAGCTTTTCTTTACTCAGGTGTGAATACCTGATTGTTGCACTCAATCAGAAATTCAGAGCAAGGAAGAGATATTATATGGTAAATGTATCTCAGCTTTGCTGGACTTTTTATTCATAAAAGGTGCAAAAGAGTCGCCTCTTTCTTAATTAGAAATAAAACTGCACTACATTTTGTCTATATTGATCTAACAGTCCTTGGTTGCATTGGGGATGGCTTTTATAACAAGTATATGGAGCTCACAGACCATTCTATCCACAACAGCATTCAATATTAACTGTAATATGAGCAGATTAAGATATGAACATTCAGTTATATATTGACACGCAAAAAAACCCTTAGAGGACTAGCTGTCAACACTGAGCTGTTTTAAGCAAACAACTTTGTTGTCAGTGGAACACAGTAAGTTTGAGTATATCCATAATAAAGACACAAAAAAAGTCTTTATTTAAAAGTACTATCCATAACCTAAGGTTCTGAATGGACTGAACAGAAACACCATGAATAAAACGCCAGCTTTCAGAAATAGGCACTGAAGGTATTTTGATTATTTTAAATGAAGTTTCCTCACCAGGCAATTGTGATTCCCCAGTGTGCTGAAAACCCAAAAGGGCAAATGAAAATGAACAGTGAGAATCCAGACCTCCATCTAGTGAGTATTTTATTCTGCAGAGCACCAGAGGAAAGAGCTGGGAATTATAAATCAGGATATGCACTGCCTATCCCGTGCAGCTGTGCCGGCGAGCCCAGCACCGGGCTTGGTACATGGCTGCACAGAGACTGAGGAGCTGAGTCACATCTCTGAGGACTGATTTAACTTTTCTGTTGACTCGATTTGGATCTGGAATCTTCAAAATGCATTTCCACTTCCCGTTTAGAAGATCACCAGTTTGGTTTCTAAGACACCTTTTGAGGTTAAATACCTGAGTGAAGCCGGGCTGGCTCTATATGAGAAATGCAGGCAGTGCACAGAGAAACTTCTGCCTAAATTCAAAGGTGACTAAGGTGGTGTGAAACAGTGCAAGGAGCAGACATGGTGGTAATTTCTGCCTTCTAGCAGTCTGCCTCCTCCACTAGACTCTCCCTAAAGTCCATGAGGACTGACTGACTTCAGCTCACTCTGGAAGACTTAGAGTCAGTGACTTAAATGTCCCATTGACTGCACGCTACTAGGTTTGGTAAGCAGTCCTAAGGGAGTCTGGATAAAGACTGTCCCCACTCACCTTTTTTATTTTTTTTCTTCTTCCTATGTTACAGGAAAATGAAGGGGTGAATACATGAAAAAAAAAAAGATGCTTCAGAAGGAAAAAAATATTGCAATTTAAGCAGGAATACATATTTCCTTACTCATTCTCTACAGTATATTTATTTTCTCATGGACGACACTACTTGTGTTCCTGCCCTGATCCACATTACTGTCCAATCCCTGTCCAAGTGCTCTGGAGCACCTGTGGAGTGAGTCAGCTAGTGAACCTGGGGGAGAACGGAGCTGGGGGGCAGCCCTCAGCCAGCCTTTGTCCGAGACGGCAGCCACAGAGCCGCAGCGATCGCTGCCAGGATGCTACCGGCAGCGCCGGGAAGAGGGACTGGATCTTCACACCGTTTGTTCCCCAGACTCTGCTTTTGAGGTGACTCTAGAAGCAAACCCATCTCTGTAAATGCCCTTATTTTCCTGCATTCAGAGGCTGAGAAACCTATAAAGTGTTTGGCTAGGAAAAAAAAGGGTAAGTTATATATTTGCAAGGTACAAAAGGATAAGAAAAGCTGGATAAAGGGCTGACTGTAACTATTTTATCTTGCTGTAACAAAGGCTGTTGAGGGGGGGCTGTCTCGCACAGAAAATGATTGGAAGCTGTGGAACAGACATTGCCTGCTTTTTAATGTTTGGCAGAGTCCTCACAGTCTGCAAAGCATCTCACTAGGGAATCCAGACTGCTAAGCAATGATGAGAAAGAAGATGGGGGAAAAAAAAGTTAGGTATTGAGAAACAAAGGTAGCAAAATTAGAGGCAGACTTCAATTTATGACTTGGAAGGCAGAGAGAGCTCTCCAGGCAATTCAGCAAGCATCCTTCGGTTGCACCAGCCCTCCTTACAGCTTCTAGTGGCCTGCTTCTAGATTGCTTTGGTTTGTAGTCAAGGGTAAGCACTCCCTCTGGAAATTACTGAAGCTAGCTTGCCACATCAGTTCACAAGCCTGTAAAGTTCTATTTTAATTGTGTTATTCAAGTATTCTTGCTTTTACTTTAGTCTGTGTAGTTTCCCAATTCCTTGATTCATCTGAATCAAGCTGTGCTGAAGCAGGAGTGTGGTTTGTTCTGCATAGTGCTGTTTATTTGTAATACAGCATGCAAGGAGAGTGGGTGAAACCCACTGCCCAGGAACAAACTGAAAATATCTTACTGTTTATTTTAGAAGATTGAAGCTGAAAAAGAGGGAAAGTGGATAGTATAAAAATGTGCTTTAGTACCAGGAAAGGAATTTGGACCCTATCTCATTTTGTATAATGTTTCCAGACTTAAGTCGACAGACAGATGTTTTCGTCTCTGCTCTCACCTTAGCTATTTCCTTCCTCTCCCGGTCTTTTTTTCTTTCCTCTGACTTAGAAATCTGTGTCTGTCTCAGGAGACTCATTTTGGTTCTGGAGGGAGGAAGAACTGCAGATGTCACTGCTTTTTATTTATTATTTACTTTCCTTTATAAACAATGAATATTGCCTGTCCTGAATGAATTACTGAATTATCATTTTAATTATTTCTGGTCACAGTTCTAATCCTCTTTTGTGTCGGAAGTCATACAAACACCTTGTGCTATATCCCCAACTTGAATACATAGGTGCCTGTTTTTTTAAAAAAAAATCAGCACCTGCCAAACTTTATTACTAAATGGTACAGGAGGTAATGCTGCTTTTGCTCAGAGTGAGATGTAGCATAGACCTTCCAGATATTTCCAGTAGCTATTGGTACAATTTTTTTGCAATTTCTGTTTTTTTTTATCATATTTCACCCATCACCCACTAAAGCAACATGCCACAGAAGTGAACCCTACTGACTTTCAGGAAGTTTTATAGCCAGTAGAATAGGTCACTGATTTGTAGATACAAACAACCGAGTTGATAAAATAACACATCTTAGCCTTCGCACACTCAAATTCTCAGCAGTGCTGTATAATTTAGATTCTGAGGGAAACTATTACTCCACACAGACTCATGTATGATACGTTGAATGGGAAGAGTGAGAACCACTGGTTTTTTTTATCTGAATGAACTTATTTTGCCTGAATATTTCAAGGTATTTTTAGTTTTTCCACAGTAATAAATGATCCTCTACTCTTTGATCAACTTGATATTTAGGGGGGAAAACAAGAAAGAAAAAAGAGAAAGAAATTGCCATCTGTCATCTTTGGCAGATTATTTTGAGCCTTACCTAGTTTCATTCATTCTATCACACTATTTTAGGACTTCTTAACTGTTACATCCCCCATTATGCAAGAGTCTATATAAGTTCACCTCTAGCAAGTTCAGCTCTGCTTAGCCTGTGTGCCATCATTTCATACAGTCTTCCTCTCAACCCAGTGTCAAGATTTACCAGTCCAGTCAAGTCTGTTTTGTTCTGCTCACTCCTCTGAACTGGCTTTCCTCTATAAGATTGTATTTTGCTGTCTCTGGAGATGCTGAGCGAAGGAGAAGGAACAGGATTCTCTTCCATCAAACTCCCTCTAATAGTCCAGCACCCTGACATTAGCTCTCCTGTAGCGTTTGGAATAAGCCAGGGAATAAGGGATCTCTCTGCAGATGCACAGTGGCCCAGCCAGGCAGCAGACAACTGTTTGAAGAGGTGTTAGTGCCAATGTGAAAAGCAGTGTGTGTTTTCCCTCCTCAGAGGGTACCTGTAGCCCCCTGCTTGCATCTGGGTTGAGGATGTAGCACCCTGAAGAACCATGCAGAGTGACAAAGCATTGCATTTTCCACAGGCTTTCATCTCGCGCCTTGAGATATGAATTGCCTAAATGCAGCCTACAATCTTTCACCCTCTAATTGGACCACTTTGACATTCTTGGTGAATTGAGACTTACTTTTTTAACTGAGCTTTTAGTTGTTTTCTGATTA